>PVKV010019010.1:0-43284 GCA_004027835.1 Alouatta palliata
GAGAGAGAGACAGAGGTGTTTCCAGATATGCTTGTGCAGAGAGAGAGAGAGAGAGACAGAGAGAGAGAGGTGTTTCCAGATATGCTTGTGCAGAAAGACAGAGAGAGAGAGGATGCTTTTTTGTGGTTCTCATTGTTATTGCTTTTCAAGGAAATGTCAGGTATTGAGGAATATAACCAAGTGTAAAAAATAAATGCCACAAGATATGAAATATTATATTTCTGAAAGTGACTATCCCTATTTTATTATTTCTGAAAAACAAAACTACCAATCACAATTCAAACGGCTCAACAATACACATTAGCAGAGAATGATTTTCCCGTTAGCTGTATTCCGCACGCTGACCTTCAAGGCCTTTTCCAGCGTTAATGCTCTCCATCTACTTTCTAGGACACATTCTGCCTTGCAGCCAGCAGGTGGCAGCACACCACAGCTGTAGGGGGAACCCGGAAAAGTGGATTTGGGAGGCAAGTCCCGCAGAGCAGAGAGCGTTGAAAAATGGTTTTCAATTAAAACAATTTTTAAGTTTTCTAAAACAATGTCAGGAAAACCTTATGTTTTTTTTTTCTTCACCTGTTTAGAGCTGGTCTTTTCCAAGCACTGTGCTCTAGATAATTCATTAATGCCCCTGAGCTCTGAGCTTTTGCAAGCAAGAAAGGTTTAGAAAACAAAGGGGATGTATTGGTTCCTGTGACTGAAAAGTTCAGAGGTCTGTTATGTGGGGAGGGAGATCCCATTCTGATTCAGTTTCACCGCATCATTAGGGCCTCAAACCTTTTTTCTGACATTTTCTGCTTTCCATGGACCAACTTTGTCCTAGACCTGTCTTCCCTCATGATGGCAAATAGCTGCACCAGTTCCCCGCCTCACATCTGCACATTTCACCTCCCAGAGCCCCCAGGAAAATGTTGCCCTGAGTCTCAGTGGCCTGAATGGAATCACTTGACCATTCTTTTTTTTTTTTTTTTTGACATGGAGTTTTGTTCTTGTCACCCAGGCTGGTGTGCAATGGCACGATCTCGGCTCGTTGTAACCTCTGCCTCCCGGGTTCAAGAGATTCTCCTGCCTCAGCCTCCTGAGCAGCTGGGATTACAGGCACACACTACTATGCCCAGCTAATTTTTGTATTTTTAGTAGAGACGGGATTTTGCCATGTTGGCCAGGCTGGTCTTGAACTCCTGACCTCAGGGGCTTCACCCACCTTGGCCTCCCAAAGTGCTGGGATTATAGGCGTGAGCCACCACGACTGGCCTTTTGACCATTCTTAAAGCAAATACTATGACCAGTGGGGTACAGTTGTGCTCATTCACTTGAGCACCATGGGTGCACTAAAGTTTCCCCCGTGAGTACATGAGCTGTGTTGGGGTGAGGGAATACCTGGATGATTAAAGATAGTTACCACAGGGTGGTGGGTAGATATCTAATGGTACATGTGGAATGTCATTGTGAGTCTGTTGCCCTCGGTCTCTAGGAAGCCCTGTTGTTCACTAAGGAAGTGGTGAAACCAAGCCTCACTCAGGGAAGCCGACTGAACGTCTTCCAGGTCTGCCCACCCCAATCCATCCTCTAGCAGCCAGCCCCCACGTGACTGCACACTTGCACAGTTCCTCTGCTGAAAACCCTACTGGTGGCTCCCACGATCAAGCTGAAGTCCTGTTCCATTCAGGAACACGAGCCCTGCACGCTGGCTCCTGGTCTCTCTGGCTTTGTCAGCCTCCCCTATCTCCGGCACCTTAGCCTCCAGCCACACTGACCCTCTCGTTCATTCTCTCCACTCTCACCTGGAGGGTCTTTACATTTTTCCCTCCTAGAGTTACTTCTCTTCCTCCTTTCAAACTTAGCTCAAGTGTCACCAACTCCTGGAGTGCACCTTCCACACATGCCCCGGGGCTGGCTTGGTGCCCTGGCCTTCGGCTTCCCCAGAACCCTGTGAATGCTCAAAGCATACTGCTAACCACAATATGTTGAGATAATGTTCACTTTGCATCTCCCTCTGCTAAAGGTTCTTAGCGGCACAGGACTGTGATGGGTTGCTAGGTGCTCAGGGAGTGTCATGGCACTGTGGACCACGTCCTCAGTCCTCCCTCCGCAGCACAGGGCTCCATTGTCTGAATTGGGCTCTGGGAGGCAGGTGGATTTTGCCTCTCAAGAACAGAACTCCCTCAGTCAACTGTCTTTGCCCCCAGACCTCACAATCCATTGGCCTGAGTGATGTTGTAGGGTCCTTCCCAGTCTTAAAGTGTATGATTCTTCACTGGCAGTAGCATTGGAGAAGCTGAAGAAGCGAGCAGGTCCCACTGATCTAGGGCAGTGCCTCCCTAACAGCCTTCCTCTATAGGAAGTCAAATCGGACCGTCAGGGAACAGCCCCAATGTTTGGATCTACTGGGTTCCTGGGGAATCATATAAATACCCATGGTGTGTAACCTCTCCCCTCAAAAGACGATATTTTCATTCTTCAGAGGTTTCTAATTTTGTTTTCTTCAGGCTTCCTGGTTGACCTGCTGGAGTGGAAAGGACCCAGTGTTCCGTGTGTGTGTGTGTGGGGGGGTGTGTGGGGGTGTGTGTGTGTGTGTATACACACACATATATAGCATGTGTGTGTGCACATTTATGTGTGTGTGTATGTGTTGTGTATTTTTTTTAAGAGACATGGTTTCACTCTGTTGCCCAAGCTGGTCACAAACCCCTGGCCTCAAGTGATCCTCCCACGTCAGCCACGTGAGCAGCTGGGATTACAGGCACGCACCATCAGACCCAGCAGACCCAGTATTCTTTGAGTGAGCAGAGAGGTCAATGGACTTGGGCCATTTGGAGTGGCATTACCATGATTGATAAAGACAGCTCACAGTTGCTGAGTGCTCACTTTGTTAGCTCTCATTTTGAACAATAACACACACACTAGATCATTCAGTGTTTACAACATCCTACAAGGTAGGCACCGATATCATCCCCATTTTACAAACAGGGAAACTGAGATGCAGAGACAGGATTCAAATGCAGGCATTCTGGTTTCCATACCCTCAACCACTGTCCTTTACTGCCAATTTTATCCAGGCTGTGGAGGAAGGGTGGGGAGAGAAGCTAGTTTGGAAAGGGGCATCCAACCTCGTGGAGTCGTTCTCCGTCGCCACTACAACTGCTAGCCTGAGACCAAACCTGGTTCAGTCTTAAATCATAAGTACAATTATTATATGTAAAATGCTTGCTATTAATTTGTCACATTATAGATCTCAGAACACATCCCAAGCCTTACTTCATTAGAGACTGACAGTGGCTCTGTGACATGGTTGTATTAGCCTCATTCTACAGGAGGAGAGGCCAAGGCAAGGCTAAGTGAGCACCCAAGGCCCCCAACAGATAGACAGAGAGATAGAACTTAACTCCTATGCCACCTGTCTGTGGACCCAGGGCCAACATCACACAATCTCCTCCTTTGTGGGTAAGGGCCTCTGGATTTCGGGAGTCTCCGGGGAAATGGTTCTAGGGTGCCTCATTCTTACTCTTCCGTTTCCCCCCACCCCAGACAACACTCAGATAGTTGCTTCCCCAGTTCTCAGCCCCCTGCTCCGAGGGCAAGGCAGGTCTGAGGATGGAGACACCTGCCCTCAGGACTGGGGAAGCTTTGTACAGCTCTCCGACCCCAGCCCATGCCCACTCCCATTCTCTCAAACAGACCCTTACCCTTTTTCCTAGAAATGTTTAAAGCTTGATAGTTTATGCCTGCGAAGTCAGTAGCTGGCCTTGGCTGGTGGCCAAGACTTCTCCCCATCATCCACGCAGGGCGGGGCTTGCTGCTTTCAAGGGCCGTGGCTCCCTGTGCCCTTCAGAGTCCTTCTTGGGTCTGTGGACTTTCAGTGACATTAAAGCCCGAAGCACTGTCCAAAGCCAGATCCAGACATCACCACCTTTTCCAGGGTCCATCAAGGACTCCTTAGAGATGGCGTTGGGTTGAGAAGAAGCATGGAGGTCCTGCTTCCAGTCTTCCTTTTAAGGATCAGATACTGATATTCAGTCATTCAAAGTGCTAAGGGAAGCCCATTCTCAGAGAAAAAGAAAAAAAAAATCCCTATTTACTTTACCAGAATCCCTGAGGCCCCAGCAAATAGTTCCTCTAAGTAAACCCAATAACTATCACTTTTTTTACACAGCGATTTGGCTGTAGAAGGAAGTTCAGTGGAGTGGGGCCATTTAGAAAGGCATTATTATGTCTAGGAAGGACAGCTCACATTTTTTGAGAACTTACTTTGTTAGCTGAGATGTATTGAGCTCTCATTAGTGCAAGTTATCATTTTAGTTTTTAGTTGATATAATAGATAAACCATTCAATATAACATCCTGTGAGTTAGGCAGTACTATCATTCCCATTTCATAGACAAAAAGAAGTAAAGAAAGGGTAAATATCTTGCCTAAGGTTTTGAAGGTAGAAGGTAGTGTGAGTAAGAAAAGCCGGTAGCTAACATCAATTCCTGCTCCATCCCCAGGCTTCCCAAGCACGTGGGCACATTCACCCACCTCAAGTGCCTGCTGTATGCCTGGTAAGTGCCAAATTCAGGTCATACAAAGACAATAAGGCCTAGGCTGGACATCACCACCCCTTCCGGGGTCCATTGAGGACTCCTTAGAGATGGCACTGGGGAGGAAGAAAGCATGATGATCCTGCTTCCAGGCTTCCTTTTAAGGAGCAGACATTGATATTTAGTCATTCAAAGGGCTAAAGGCAGCACCCTCTGTAAGTTCAATGCTCAATAATGAAGACAGATATGTAAGTTATTGTGCTGAGAGACAGGTAGGAGGGAAGTGTGTAGGAAAGAATGGGGAGTTCACAGATTGAGAAGGGTGTGAGGGTATTTCAGATGTGAGGAGTTGCTTGTACCAAAGTTCAGTGCCCCCTGAGAAAAAGGATGTCCATCCTGGGGAACTGCTCAGTGATGCATAGACTTGCTGGGCCCCCTTGGGCAGGGAGGGTGGCACATTCGCCAGATAGCTGGATCACCCCCAGACCCCCAGTCACTGGCCAAATATCCAGTCAACCCTTTCCATGGAGATTCAAGATTGAGTGATGGGAAGAATGAGAAAATTGCCAGGGATCTTTCTGACAGCGTAAGCCCAGCTTTCTGGGCTCTCTTAAAATGCATGCCGTGGCTTTCTGATATTTTCCATATGTCACAGAATTTACGAGTCTGATCTCACAGAGCAGCCAGAAAGCTCAGAGGCAATTGATGATGTATGTGGACCGTCTGGCTCCTCTGAGAAAGGATTCAATTCTGTCTCTTAAAGTGATTTAATCCTAAATCTTAGGCTGGAACAAATAGGAAATGCAAATCTGTCTTCCTTGTTTAAGGATTTTGTATTCTTTGATAGTTTCAAAACAATCATGCAGAGAGAAAAAAACATATCTTAACAAATATATCATGTTGGAAATGTAGATGCTTTGACAAATTAGAAAGCCAACCAAATCAGATACTTCCTTATCAACTTTTGCTTCCAGCTGGCAAACATTTAAAATAATATTCCAAGGAGGTTTAACATTCATGATTACATTGTTTGATTATTGCACTTTCTAGATAATGGTTTTTCAAAATTGTATCTTGCAGCTAAAAATTAAATAGCGACTTCTGGGTAGGCATGACATTCTTTAATAAAATGAGACCCAATATAATATTCTCAGAGGCTGAGCAGTAATATAGAAGAGATTTACTGTAGTCCAAATGAGTGAGATCACTGATCCTGTACGATTCTTATTATTTTCTCAAGCTAAACTCCAGAGAATGCTGGGAATGGAGCCACGGACTCTGTTCATGTCTAGCAGGATCCTAGATGGGCTTTCCTTCCCTACATGGATATCTAAAGAATTCTTCGGGTCTTTTGGCTGTGTACTAGAAAAATACCTTTTAGGAGAAAGCTATGGACAAAGTTGTTTATCTGTGTCCACTGTTGAAATGTGTCTGTTACACTTAGAGAAGTGAAACTATTCCGCATGATACTATAGTGGGGGACATATGTCATTATACATTTGTCCAAGCCAGGACAGTATCACAAGTAGCCTAATGTGAAGTATGGACTTTGAGAGATTGTGATGTGTCAGTGTTGTCATCAATTGTAACAAATGAACCATTCTGTCGAGGCATGTTGATAATGTGGGGGGAGGGGCTTACTATGCATGTGGGTTGGGGCAAGGGGTGTATGGGAACTCTCTGTATTTTCTGCTCAATTTTGCTATGAACCTAAAACTGCTCTTAAAAAACATAAACTCCATGCAAGCCTTCCCTGCCAATGCAGGCAGCCGTGGCCCCGCCGGCACTGCGTTCTCAGGTCAATCCCTCCTTCCTGCCCTATTGCAGTTTCTGCAAGCGCCTACCCTTTGATTTTGCTTCCTGCTTGTCTCTTTGGAACAGGATGAAGGATGTTGTCCTTCCTTCCTAAAACCCATGTTTGTGGAGGTTCTGATATGCGGCAGGCACCGGCTTACATTTGGATTCAAGCTTTGATCTGGCTACTTTTCAAGGACCTTGGCTTAGACCCAGCCTTAAAACAGTTCACTTTGAGTAGGTCCCAGGTGAGTTTGGGCACAATAGTAGGTCTGATGGGCTTTTCCATCTGGAATATTTATTCAATAAGAAAATCATTTACAAATGTGCTAGAAATTGTGGGGCTGGCTGGATTCCCAGTGAAAACGTCCTGGGTGGTGCGTGCATCCTGTGTTCATGCATCAGAACAAAGAGGACAGAGGCACCTGGGGAGGGACTCCATGGAATGTTGGCAGCTGCTGACTTGCTGGGCTTGCCTACCTCCCTCAGTTAGGCGAGGCTGGGCTAAGTGTGGCAAGAAACAACTGCACAATCTCAGTGGCTTAACACAATAAAAGCTATTCTTCATTCACACGAGGTCCAGTGTGAATGTCACAGGCCGGGCAAGTTGAAGTCATGAGTTTGGGGGTCCAGCTCCTGACGTGGCGTATGGCTCTGACTTCTCAGAGTCCTTTGCGCCAGGAACACAGCTGGCAAAGACAGGGACCACAAAAGAGCTTGTAGGGCATTTTAGGGGCCAAGCCTTGAAGTGGCATACACTCTCTGCCCACATTGAATAGAACCCAGTCATATGACCCCTCCTAACTGCAAGGAGGCTGAGAACAGAGGAACCTGTGGTCTCAGTGAACACCAGCAGTGTCTGCTATACATAGTAGGGAGCCACTTCTGCTGGGCACGATCGTAAAGCTCAAATATCAATTCTCATACTTTCAGGAGATTTGCTTTTCCATTTACCAGATGTTTTGCTTTCTATGTCCAGCATCATGAAATCAGAGCCTCTTTAGCACAGGTGTTCTGAATGACCCACCTTCTGCCCAGAGCCACAGGACAGCCCTGTACAGTAGGATAGGAGTACACTGGGGACAGCCTCTTCATTTCTCAAGAATTTGATACTAATAACGCAAGAAATGCAACAACATAGGCGGCAAGAATTCTGTAAAGGGAACTAACTTGTAAGGAATTCAAAACCACCCTATTATTCTGGGGACCCACACACAAGCCCAGAGACTATGGCATAACCTGAGTTGTGGGTTAATATTAACTTTTCTGATCATGGTTTACAGTTCTTTGTCACTAAAGGTCTGTTGTACTAAGTCATTTTAGAAAGTTATAATAGCTGGGTGCAGTCGCTCACGCCTGTAATCCCAACACTTTGGGAGCCCAAGACCGGATGATCTCTTGAGCCCAGGAGTTCAAGACCAGCCTGGGCATGATGAAACCCTATTCCCACAAAAACTACAAAAATTAGCAGGGCATGGTGGCACACACCTGTAGTCCCAGCTACTCGGGAAGCTTAAAGTGGGAAGATTGCCTGACCCGGGGAGGTCGAAGCTGCAGTGAGCTGTGGTCATGGCAGGTCCCCCAGCCTTAGCTGCAGAGTGAGAGACTCTGTCTCAAAAAAAAAAAAAAAAAAAAAGGAAAAGAGAGAAAGTTATAATAATGAACTCTGTTAAGCTTAAGGGAAAATGCAGATATTCCCCTTTGTTACTTTGGGTCATTACATTTTCATTCAAAAGAATTTTCTCACTATGAATCTCAAAGCAGAGATTACAAAGAGGAAGTGTGTGTGTATGTGTTTTCACACGTGTGCATTCACTGTATACTGGTAGCTGGCAAGTCCAGCTCCTTCTGTAGCTTGAAGTACGCTCTGATGATGGTGCCCTTATTTGTGTACTTGGGGCTTTAGTAAGGTGCTCCCTCAGCTCACCCTGCGTCCCTGAGAACCAGAAACAAGACGCCCTTTGAGAGCCAGACAACAAGACCAACGTCGGAAAGAAGCGAAGTTTCCCAATGAAGGCAAAATGGCTCCAGGGCCTCTAAAACCCCACTAGCAATCCAGGGAAGAGGTAACATAAAGGAAGACTGTGTCCATTAGAAGAAAAGCTAGTCAGCTTTGGTGGCCTAGAGGAAGGAGAGGGTTCAGGGCATGTGCTAGCGGCATAAGCAAAGGGCCTCGAACGACAGGGCAAAGGAATTGTGACTGGATCCCAGAGGCCGTGGGAAACCAGGGAAGAGAATCCCACCCTACAGAGGTCATGGTTTTGGTCCCTACTTAATTACTGATTCTTAATTATAAATGGTTATCATATATGCTCAAATATAAGACGAGGATTTTGTTTTTAAGTATCCCTTGGTAAAGAGGAAGAAGCCTTACTTTTAAGACTTCAAAAACGTTTTCACAAGAATGCTCTCTTGATTACTTTATTGTGAATAGCAAAGTGCCATTTGGGGAAGAGTCACTTAAAGAAGGTTAAAGGAGATGTAACTCAACAGACTTGAGTCACTCCCTCCCATTGGCAAAAGTATCTTGAACGTGACTATGAATGTGGAGGGGTAAGGCCAACTGAGTTCTAGTCTTATAGTTCCAGTTAGTTCGATCGCTAAATGGAAGCACTAAACGGTAAGAGTTTTATTTCACTAAATGTCTAACTCTTCCTTTTCTGACTATGCACTCCCCCAGGAGTCTTCTGACCATGACCTGGAGAGTGCCTCAGGAAAAGAATGTGATATTCATGTAGACTTTGGAGAATTTCAGCCCCTTTGACAGTTACTCATTGCTAGTTAGTACGCTGGCATAGTGCTTTTATCCTTCAATCTCGCTGCTTAGCCAGTGGCTCTCTCAGAAAAATGGATCTACTCTTGGTATGTTGTCTAAGTTCTGAATCTGCAAGGCTGAAGTCCAGCCTAGCTCATGGACAATTCACAAAGGCAATGAGGTCCACCGGTCAAGGCTTCCCAGCAGATGGACTGCTGATCTTGTTCTTTAAGAAAACTTCTTGACTTGCCTGGCCATACCACCCCGAACGCCCGATCTCATCAGATCTCGGAAGCAAAGCAGGGTCGGGCCTGGTTAGTACTTGGATGGGAGACCACCTGGGAATACCGGATGCCGTAGGCTAAAAACAACAACAACAAAAAAAAAACAACTTTTTGACTTGTTGGGTGCGTGGAAAGAGAGCTAATTTTTTCTATTGTCATATAATCGGAAATTTTCCATCTCAAATGGCAAGATTCCAGTTCTCATCGCTGCACGGCTTCAGGCTGCTTCTTTTTTGTGCCCTGAAAATGAATTTTGCAAGTAATACCCACAAGTTCTATGTTACTGGCAATTTTGGGAGCAACAAATGTGTCAGTTCTTACTAGCCATTCCTGAACGTCACAGAACACTCACCAGGAAGTGTGGTAAGAGCTAAGCTGATGCCAGCTCTGCTCTCAAGATCTGAAGACAAAGTCGAAAGCCGGTGAGACTGACAAACAACACTTTCTCATTTTGACTTACATCCCCCTCCCCAAGCTCCTTAGGGAGTCCATTTCTTGGCAGGCACTTCTGTAAGGCACTTCTTTTCTTTTCTTTCTTTCTTTTTTTTTTTGTTTGAGATGGAGTTTCCCACTGTTGCCCAGGCTAGAGTGCAGTGGCACAACCTAGGCTCATCTCAACCTCCGCCTCCCGGGTTCAAGCAATTCTCCTGCCTCAACCTCCCGAGTAGCTGGGACTACAGGTGCCTGCCACCATGCCTGGCTAATTTTTGTATTTTTAGTAGAGACGGGGTTTCACCATATTGGTTAGGCTGGTTTTGAACTCCTGACCTTATGATCCGCCTGCCTCAGCCTCCCAAAGTGCTGGGATTACAGGCATGAGCCACTGCGCCTGGCCCTGAAAGGCACTCCTTAAGCTTTAAAAGATGCTTAAGTTTGCTGCCAGTTTTTTTTTTTTTTTTTTTTGACAACTCTATTCTAGAAATGTTAGGTTGGCTTTCTCTAAGGGAGGCTTGTTTAGAACATGGGTTTTAAATAAAAACTGAAAACATCAGGAGCCACTGCCTACAAGAACCTGGGAAATGGGAAAGCTTCCCTGGAAGTTTTGTAAGACCAGAAAGCAGAGTTCTGCGTCTGTAATGGAATGAACTAAGCGGATAGTTCTGGTGGGCTGCTTCTAACGCCCTGGAACATGCTCACGTGGTAGCCTGTCCCCTCTTTCATAACTTTTCACCATGGTTGTAGTCAATTATGTGATTATTGGGTTAATGTCTAAATTCCTGCTACTTTTAGCTTTCAAGAAGGTGGGCTTTTTCCCCCTCTGAAAACTCAGAACCTACTGCAGTGCTTGAACATGGAAGATGTTTAGTAAATATTAGATGAACATATAATATGCCATCCAAGGGCCTAAGTTTTTTATCCTGGAGCCACTAACCCCTTTGAAAAAGCAAGGAAGGAAGGAAAGAAGGAAGGAAGGGAGGGAGGGGTCATCTTCATCCCATGGACTCAATGTAGTTGAACTTGAGGTTTCCTGATTAATATCATCAAAAGGCAAATCCCCTTCTGTTAGCAAAAGATATGAAAAATAAACAGAATGCCATCTAATTTAATTTGAGCAGCAAAGAAAGTGACTAACGAGGCATTTCTGTATTTGGGTAGGAGGAGAATACGCTAAGTGCAACCTGAAAATGGCTTTAGTTACTTTGGTGACTGTTATAGTCTTGTGAGAATAATCTCCTCTTAATAAGGACAATTAGTTAGATTTATTACTCCTCCGTGGTCTTGTTAAAGATCTAAGAGGAATCCTATTTAAATGAAAAGGACAATGGGAGCTTTTTAACAGAGAGCAAGGTTTAATTAAAACTTCAGCATAGGATTGGTACCTCTATGGCTAAGAAGAAAAACTAGGTCAAAAAAGAAAAAGAGGAGTAAATAATCAATGGCACCTACTTCACCTGCTTTTCCTGGGGAGGAGGGAGTCCATTTTGAATGAAAAGTCTCTAAAGGGAATGTGTATTCAGGTTACACAAAACATCCCTTTTGTGAGGGTGGCCTGTTGGAATCAAATCCTCCTTCCTCATTCATTGAAAAATCTTTGAGACAAGATAATGAGCTCCCTTACCTGCTGGGAGCTCAACCCAATAGGGAGAATTGGGATGACTGATGGGAATCACTGGAACAGTGTGCAATGGTACTTAAAAAGTACTTGATAATGCTCCTAGCAAGAAATAGGGACCCAGAATGCTCCCAAGGAAACATATTGCTCCGGAGGGTCCAACCCACAAGTAGAAGAGCAGAATTCTTTCTGTTTGAGTAATAATAACAAGAGCTGTTTAGAAGTCCCAAAAGCTCTGGCCCTGGAGAACTGTCATTAAAAAGAATTAACATTCTATGAACCCCCAAAACAAAAATACAGAATGAAAGCAAGCAAGTGGGATCTCGCGTCGGATGGATGGCTGCTAAGTGAGGGGTGTGCGCTGTGGCCGAGAGGCAGCTTCTCGGCTGCCTGAAGGGGCTGGTGTTTGTAAGTTGGAGTGGCGCATATAAATACAGCTGTCTGTTTGTAACATTTTTCTTTTCTAAGTAAATAACCAACAACAGCCATATGGATGCTTTTTGGCTGACAATGGCACATGGGAACTCATGTTATCTACCCTAAGCCAGAAATATTTCCACATTAAATGATATTATTGGAAACTGCAGGATCAAGCCTGGGGTGGGATGGGGTGGAGGGGTTCTTGCTTGGCTTATGGGGTATGTTCTGATTTTATATCACCCTAGTGGTCAACAAATGTCATATCAAGAACAGATGAGCACTAAATGAATCTCTTCTTGTGATGATTATAACAAGACTGTAAAATGGAAAACAGTAAATATAACTCATCCTTATTAAGACTCACTGGTATTTGTTTCCAGCTAGAGCTCCTAACAAGAGAGTAAACAATACTTGGTCTCCTGTGATTGTTAATTAAAATGCAATAAATTATGGAATCAATTTAAATTCTGGATCAGCTCTACAGTGGGTTCAATAAACCTCCTAAATTTTATTTCCCCCATGGGGTTCCTTTTCCTTGAGGTAGGGAGGTGCGTGTGCATGGCCTCTCTTTTGTTTGATTTTTAATTGCTGTGGCAGCTTCTTTCAGGGCAAGATGGCCAATTGTGGACAAATCCCAAGATCCTGGCAAACATGTTCCCAGCTCCACGTTACCTTGGACAAGACCAGGACAAGACTTGGAGTTGCTGCCCAAAGTTGTTCATGGTCGTGGCCTTGGCCTCACACTTAGAACAACCACATAGCCTGGGGTTCCCACAGCCTTGTTGAGAACAATGGGGACCGGCATTCCCTTTCACGTGCTTACTGTGTGAAGGCAGAGCATTTGTCAGTGAGGCCCGTAGGTCGCTGCTGACATGTATGCATGTGTGTATTTGAAGGCTATTTTAGGTCTAGTAGGCTCTACGAGAAAAAAAATTCTAGGAAATATTCCCCGAGAAAAGCAAAGTTACTTTTGCCTGGTGTGGCACGGGCTCTTTCAAATTGTCAAAGAGGGGACAGGAACAACTTGCTATAACTCATGGTAATAACCTCAGACGCTAGGTGGGGTTACCTGAATGGGCGTCCTTAGAAGGCTTTGCCAGCTGTCCCTGACTTGCATCAGCTGGGGGCAGGTAATGTGTGGGGAAGGTTGTGCGTGTTCTAGCTGGAATATAGGCTGGGCTTGCCCTCTGAGCCAAGCCTGAGACACAGTCCCAGGTAACACTACGACTCACGTCAGAGCTGAGGCACACCCCAAGACTGTGTAGAAATGCCTAGTTCCTTGCTGCCTCCTTCAGGCATCAGCAGTTTCACTCTTTGCTACCTGGGAAGCAACGCTTGACAAAGTAAAAATACATGCTGCCCTCCCAGCCGTTCCCCAACTACAACTCAGGAGAATGAGCTTCTGTCCCATCGGAATGTGTGAAGAGTTCTTAGCCTCAATCTCGGTGATACCCATGTAGTCAATATCTGATAAACTCTTGGTTATTTGTGAGTATCTTAGTCCATTTGTGCTGCGATAACAAAGTATCATCGACTGGGTAACTTATAAACAATAGAAATTTATTCTCAGGGCTCTGGAGGCCGTGAAGTCTAAGCTCAAGGTGCCAGCAGGATTGGTGTCTGCTGAGGGCTTCTCTTTGCTTCCGAGATAGTCCCTCATTACTGCATCTTCCAGAGGGGAGGAACACTGTCTTCTCACTTGGCAAAAGGGGCAGAAGGGCAAGGGAGTGCTTCCTTCAACTGTGAGCCCATTTATAAGGTCACTAAAGCCCTCATGACTTAATCACCTCCCAAAGGTCACACTTCCTAATACTGTTGCCTTGAGGATTAAGTTTTAACATGAATTTTGGTGGGGACATCATCATTCCAACCATAACAGCAAGGCAAAAGACATTTTAGCTTTATAGATGGGCCCTTTGGTTGCTTTAAAAGTCATCATGATATAGGGGACTAAACATGAGTATTAGAATAAGAAAGAGTTGTTTTCAAACCTCTGCTTTTTCTCTTAATAATGGCGTATTTTTAAAAAACATACTTTGTCTTATATATCAAATAGGATTAATAATGCCTACCCAATTGGGGCTATTAAAGAGCTTAAGCAAGTTCTTGTATATAAAATGCCTAGAACATCTAACAGACATACCCAGTAAATATCTAGTAAAAACCATTTAAAATGTGGTTTTGTCTATTCTATTGATTTTCATGTTCATTTATCATTTTTTATTTAAAAAGTCCCTTAAGTATGATTTCCCCCCATGCCTGCTGCCTCAGACTGTTTCCTTGAAAGAACAACATGACAAGATATATATATATGTATACACCTATACATATATTTATACATATATATATTTTAATTATACTTTAAGTTCTGGGATAGATCTGCAGAACGTACAGGTTTGTTACATAGGTATACATGTGCCATGGTGGTTTGCTGCACCCATCAACCCGTCATCTACATTAGGTATGTCTCCTAGTACTATCCCTCCAGTACCCCCTCACCGCTCCCAACAGGCACCAGGGTGTGATGTTCCCCTCCCTGTGCCCATGTGTTTTCACTGTTCAACTCCCACTTATGAGTGAGAACATGTGGTGTTTGGTTTTCTGTTACTGTGTTAGTTTGCTGAGAATGATGGTTTCCAGCTTCATCCATGTTCCTGCAAAGGACATGAAAGCATCCTTTTTTATGGCTGCATAGTATTCCATGGTGTATATGTGCCACATTTTCCAGTCTATCACTGATGGGCATTTGGGTTGGTTCCAAGTCTTTGCTATTGTGAACAGTGCTGCAATAAACATGCCTGTGCATGTGTCTTTATAGTAGAATGATTTATAATCCTTTGGATATATACCCAGTAATGTGAGTGCTGGCTCAAATGGAATTTCTGGTTCTAGATCCTTGAGGAATCACTACACTGTCTTCCACAATGGTCAAATTAATTAATTAATTAATTCCACCAACATTGTAAAAGCGTTCCTATTTATCCACATCCTCTCCGGCATCTGTTGTCTCCTGACTTTTTAATGATTGCCATTCTAACTGGTGTGAGATGGTATCTCAATGTGGTTTTGATTTGCATTTCTCTACTGACCAGTGACGATGAACATTTTTTCATGTGTTTGTTGTCCGCATAAATGTCTTCTTTTGAGAAGTGTCTATCCATATCCTTTGCCCACTTTTTGATAGAGTTGTTTTTTTTTCCTTGTGAATTTGTTTAAGTTCCTTGTAGATTCTGGATATTACACCTTTGTCAGATGGATAGGTTGCAAATTTTTCTCCCATTCTGTAGATTGCCTTTTCACTCTGATGATAGTTTGTTTTGCTGTGCAGAAGCTCTTTAGTTTAATTCGATCTCATTTGTCAATTTTGGCTTTTGTTGCCATTGCTTTTGGTGTTTTAGTCATGAAGTCTTTGCCCATGCCTATGTCCTGAGTGGTTTTGCCTGGGTTTTCTTGTAGGATTTTTATGGTTTTAGGTATTACACTTAAGTCTTTAATCCATCTTGAGTTAATTTTTATAGAAGGTGTAAGGAAGGGGTCCAGTTTCAGTTTTTTTCATATGGCTAGCCAGTTTTCCCAACATTATTTATGAAAAAGGGAATCCTTTCCCCATTGCTTGCTTTTGTCAGGTTTGTCAAATATCAGATGGTTGTAGATGTGTGGTGTTATTTCTGACACCTCTGTTCTGTTCTATTAGTCTATATATCTGATTTGGTTCCAGTACCATGCTGTTTTGGTTACTGTAGCCTTGTAGCATACTTTGAAGTCAGGTAGTGTGATGCCTCCAGCTTTGTTCTTTTTGCTTAGGATTGTCTTGTCTATACGGGCTCTTTTTTTGGTTCCATATGAAATTTAAAGTAGTTTTTTCTAATTCTGCGAAGAAAGTCAATAGTAGCTTGATGTGGATAACACTGAATCTATAAATTACTTTTGGAAGTGTGGCCATTTTCACAATATTGATTCTATCCATAAGCATGGAATGTTTTTCCATTTGTTTGTGTCCTCTCTTATTTCCTTGAGCGGTGGTTTGTAGTTCTATTTGAAGAGGTCCTTCACTTCCCTAGTAAGGTGTATTTATTCTCTTGTTAGCAATTGTGAATGGGAATTCACTCATGATTTGGCTCTCTGTTTGTCTATTATTGGTGTATAGAAATGCTTGTGATTTTTGCACATTGATTTTGTATCCTGAGACTTTGCTGAAGTTGCTTGTCAACTTAAAGAGATTTTGGGCTGAGATGATGGGGTTTTCTACATATACAATCATGTCATCTGCAAACAGAGATAATTTGACTTGCTCTTTTCCTGTTTGAATATCCTTGATTTCTTTCTCTTGCCTGATTGCCCTGGCCAGAATTTCCAGTACTATGTTGAATAAGAGTGGTGAAAGAGGACATCCTTGTCTTGTGCTGATTTTCAAAGGGAGTGCTTCCAGCTTTTGCCCGTTCAGTTTGATATTGGCTGTGGGTTTGTCATAATTAGCTCTTACTATTTTGAGATATGTTTTATCAATACCTAGTTTATTGAGAGTTTTTAGCATAAAGTGGTGTTGAATTTTATCAAAGGCCTTTTTGGAATCTATTGAGACAATCATGTGGTTTTTGGCATTGGTTCTGCTTCTGTGACTGGTTATGTTTATTGATTGTGTATGTTGAACCAGCCTTGCATTCTAGGGATGAAGCCGACTTGATCATGGTGGATAAGTTTTTTGATGTGCTGCTGGATTTGGTTTGCCAATATCTTATTGAGGACTTTTGCGTCAATGTTCATCAGAGATATTGGCCTGAAATATTCCTTTATTGTTGTGTCTCTGCCAGGTTTTGGTATCAGGATGATGCTGGCCTCATAAAATGAGTTAGGGAGGAGTCCCTCTTCTTCTATTGTTTGGAATAGTTTCAGAAGGAATGGCACCAGCTCCTCTTTGTACCTCTGGTGGAATTCGGTTGTGAATCCATCTGGTCCTGGGCTTCTTTTGTTGGTAGGCTATTAATTACTGCCTCAATTTCAGAACTTGTTATTGGTCTATTCAGGGATTCAACTTCTTCCTGGTTTGGTCTTGGGAAGAAGTATGTGTCCAGGAATTTATCTATTTCTTCTAGATTTTCTAATTTATTTGCATAGAGGTGTTTATAGTATTCTCTGATGGTAATTTTTATTTCTGTGGGATCAATGGTGGTATTGCCTTTATCATGTTTTATTGTGTGTATTTGATTTTTCCCTCTTTTCTTCTTTATTAGTCTAGCTAGCAGTCTATCTATTTTGTTAATCTTTTTAAAAAACTAGCTTCTGGATTCACTGATTTTTTGAAGGGTTTTTTTCTGTCTCTATCTCCTCCAATTCTGCTCTGATCTTAGTTATTTCTTGTCTTCTGCTAGCTTTTGAATTTGTTTGCTCTTGCTTTTCTATTTCTCTTCATTGTGATGTTAGGGTGTCAATTTTAGATGTTTCCTGCTTTCTCCTGTGGGCATTTAGTGCTATAAATTTCCCTCTACACACTGCTTTAGCTGTGTCCAAGAGATTATGCTATATTTTGTCTTTGTTCTCATTGGTTTCAAAGAACTTATTTATTTCTGCCTTAATTTTGTTATTTACCCAGTAGTCATTCAGGAGCAGGCTGTTCAGTTTCCATGTAGTTGTGCAGTTTTGAATGAGTTTCTTAATCTTGAGTTTTAATTTGATTGCACTATGATCTGAGAGACTGTTATTATTTCCATTCTTTTGCATTTGCTGAGGAGTGTTTTAATTCCAATTCTGTGGTCAATTTTAGAATCAGTGTGATGTGGTGCTGAGAAGAATGTATATTCTGTTGATTTGCAGTGGAGAGTTCTGTAGATGTCTATTAGGTCCTCTTGGCCTGGAGCTGAGTTCAAGTCCTGAATATCTTTGTTAATTTTCTGCCTCATTGATCTGTCTAATATTTACAGTGAGGTGTTAAAGTCTCCTACTATTATTGTGTGGGCATCTAAGACTCTTTTTAGGTCTCCAAGCATTTGCTTTATGAATCTGGGTGCTCCTGTATTGGGTGCATATATATTTAAGATAGTTAGCTCTTCTTGCTGCATTGATCCCTTTACCATTATGTAATGCCCTTTTTTGTCTTTTTAGATCTTTGTTGGTTTAAAGTCTGTTTTATCAGAGACTAGGATTGCAACTCCTGCCTTTGTTTCTTTCCATTTGCTTGGTATATATTCCTCCATCCCTTTATTTTGAGCTTATATGTGTCTTTGCATGAGATGGGTCTCCTGAATACAGCACATCGATGGGTCTTGACTCTTTATCCAGTTACCACTGTGTCTTTTAATTGGGACATTTAGCCCATTTACATTTAAGGTTAATATTGTTATGTGTGAATTTGATCCTGTTATTATGATGCTAGTTGGATATTTTGCCTGTTAGCTGATGCAGGTTCTTCATAGTGTTGATGGTCTTTACAATTTGGTATGTTTTTGCAGTGGCCAGTACTGGTTTTGCCTTCCCATGTTTAGTGCTTCCTTCAGGAGATCTTGTAAGGCAGGCCTAGTAGTGACAAAATCTCTCAGCATTTGCTTGTTTGTGTAGTATTTTATTTCTCCTTCACTTATGAAGCTTAGTTTGGCTGGATATAAAATTCTGGGTTGAAAATTCTTTTTTTTAAGAATGTTGAATATTGCTCCTCACTCTCTGATGGCTTGTAGGGTTTCTGCAGAGCAATCTCCTGTTAGTCTGATAGGGTTCCCTTTGTGGGTAACCTGACTTTTCTCTCTGGCTTCCCTTAACATTTTTTCCTTCATTTCAACCTTGATGAATCTGACGATTATGTGTCTTGGGGCTTCTCTTCTTGAGGAGTATCTTTGTGGTGTTCTTTCTATTTCCTGAATTTGAATGTTGGCCTGTCTTGCTAGGTTGAGAAAGTTTTCCTGGATAATATCCTGAAGAGTGTTTTCCTACATGGTTCCATTCTCCCCATCACTTTCAGGTACACCAATCAAACAGATTTGGTCATTCCACATAGTCCCATATTTCTTGGAGGCTTTGTTCATTCCTTTTCATTCTTTTTTCTCTAATCTTGTCTTCATGCTTTATTTCGTTAAGTTGATCTTCAATCTCTGATATTTTTTCTTCTGTTTGATCAATTCAGCTATTGATACTTGGGTATACTTCATGAAGTTCTCATGCTGTGTTTTTCAGCTCTGTCAGGTCATTTTTATTTTTCTCTAAACTGGTTATTCTAGTCAGCACTTCCTATAACCATTTTTCAAGGTTCTTAGCTTCCCTGTGGGTTAGAACATGTTCTTTTAGCTTGGAGGAGTTTGTTATTACCCACATTCTGAAGCCTACTCTGTCAATTCATGAAACTCATTCTCCTTCCAGTTTTGTTTCCTTGCTGGTGAGGGGTTGTGATCCTTTGGAGGAGAAGAGGTGTTCTGGTTTTTGGAATTTTTGGCCTTTTTGTGCTGGTTTTTCCTGGTCTTTGTGGATTTATCTACCTTTGGTTTTTGATGTTGGTGACCTTCGGATGGGGTTATTGTGTGGACGTCCTTTTTGTTGATGTTGATGCTATTATTTTCTGTTTGTTAGTTTTCCTTCTAAAAAGTAGGCCCCTCTGCTGCAGGTCTGCTGGAGTTTGCTGGAGGTCCACTCCAGACCCTGTTTGCCTGGGTATCACCAGTGGAGGTTGCAGAACAGCAAAGGTTGCTGCCTGTTCTTCCTCTGGAAGCTTCATCCCAGAGGAGCATCTGCCAGATGCTCTCCTGTATGAGGCGTCTGTCGACCTCTGCTGGGAGGTGTCTCCCAGTCAGGAGGCACAGGGGTCAGGGACCCACTTGAGGAGTCAGCCTGTCTTTTAGCAGAGTTTGAGTGCTGTGCTGGGAGATCCACTGCTCTCTTCAGAGCTGGCAGGCAGGTAAGTTTAAGTCTGCTGAAGCTGCATCGATAGCTGCCCCTTCCCACAGGTGCTCTGTCCCAGGGAGATTGGAATTATATGTATAAGTTACTGACTGAGGCTGCTGTCTTTCTTTCAGGGAGGCTCTATCCAGAGAGGAGGAATCTAGAGAGGCAGTCTGAGTCTAGGGCTTTGCCGAGCTGTGGCAGGCTCCACCCAGTTCAAACTTCACTGTGAGGGGAAAACTGCCTACTCAAGCCTCAGTAATGGTGGATATCCCTCCCCCACCAAGCTCGAGTGTTTCAGGTAAACTTCAGGCTGCTGTGCTGGCAGCGAGAATTTCAAGCCAGTGGATCTTAGCTTGCTGGGCTCCGTGGGGGTGGCATCCACTGAGTTAGACCACTTGGCTCCCTGGCTTCAGCCCCCTTTCCAAGAGAGTGAACTGTTTTGTCTTGCTGGCATTCCAGGCACCACTGGGGTATGAAAAAAACCCTACAGCTAGCTCAGTATCTGCCCAAACAGCCACCTAGTTTTGTGCTTGAAACCCAGGGCCCTGGTGGTGTAGGCCTCCAAGGGAGTCTCCTGGTCTGCAGGCTGCAAAGACCATGGGAAAAGTGTAGTACCTGGGCTGGAGTGCACCATCTCTCACGGCACAGTCCCTCACAGCTTCCCTTGGCTAGTGAAGGCAGTTTCCCAAACTCTTGTGCTTCCCAGGTGAGGTGGCTTTCCACCCTGCTTCTGCTCACCCTCCACAGGCTTCACCCACTCTCTAACCACTCCCAGTGAGACGAGCTGGGTATGTCAGCTGAAAATGCAGAAATTGCCCAGCTTCTGCATTGATCTCACTGGGAACTGCAGACTGGAGCTATTCCTATTTGGCCATCTTGCCAACCACCCACGTGTCAACAAGATATTTTCAACAGCAAAAATATGTTTTTTCTTATCTAAGAGAACACACACGCACACAGAGCACAAACGACATACACACAGCACAACCTCCCACCCCTGCCACACACACACAGAGGCAGATGGATGACTTTCTAAAGTGCCCAAGCTTCAGACTGTCATCATAATTAAGACGGGGACACGTTCAGGCTGAGAAAACACGCGGGAGCTGTTCATGTGCAGTGCGTCATGTGAGATGGATTCCTCCCTGACCTGTTTTTAAAAATCTGCTTCAATGAGCCCAGGAGGAGCATGGGGAAGGCCCAGCTGTCTGCAGGTCAGGGTTACCAATGCCGTGTGCTTGTGTTGGAAGAAATAAAGCAAAACCAAGAACCCAGCCATCACTTGCTCTGAACCAACTCTGTGGTAGCTGCTCATGAATATTTAGTGGTGATTAGTTTGTTCTGCTTTGGAATCTCTGACAGGAAAACTGTTGGCAGAACAGCAAACAATGGCTAAAAAAGACTACACCTCTAGAGAGAACAGCCCAGCCACTGAAGGAGTTTTTTTTCTCTGTTCTTCTGATTACCCTTGTGTTTTCCATCTGACAGTACTGGATACAGTGTGCCTTTTCAGTTCCTGCTCATTCTTGGATGATGTGTTAGTGTGTTTTCACACTGCTATAAAGAACTACCTGAGACTGGATAATTTATGAAGAAAAGAGGTTTAACAGACTCACAATTCCACAGGCTATACAGGAAACATGGTTTGGGAGACCTCAGGAAACTTACAATCATGGTTGAAGTGCGAAGGGGAATTAAGCACCTTCTTCACAGCTTGACAGGTGAGACAGAGAAAAAAGGGGGAACTGCCACACACTTTTAAACCATCAGAACTCCTGAGAACTCACTCGCTATCATATCATGAGAACAACGAGGGGGTTATCAACCTCTATGATCCAATCACCTCCCACCAGGTCCCTCTGTCAGCACTGGGGATAATTCAACACGAGATTTGGGTGGGGACACATGAGCCAAACCATATCAAATGAGTAGTAAATCAAACACCATCTTCCCATTTCTTTCTTCTTCCAGGTGATGTTTTTGCATTTAGTATTGCTTGAAGACAGATGGGGTGCCTGGAGAGCCAGGGCCTAGCTGGTCGTCAGGAAGTGGGGCCCAGAAAATGTGGACCAAAGGGTAGAAGCCCCAGGCTGGAGAAGGGCTGTGGGTGTACACTGTGCCCAGATAGGAGAAGGGCCTCAGAAAAGTTCTGTTGGAAATTAAATGCTTCAAAGGGCTAGAGAGGCACAAGGGAATCCTTTCATCACAAAAGGCTATCAATCTTATAGTTCTTTTTTTAATAAGGTGGCCCAGGTGTGGTGGCTCACACCTGTAATCCCAGCACTTTGGGAGGCCAAAGTGGATGGATTACTTGAGGCCAGGTATTTGAG
Organism: Alouatta palliata; assembly: GCA_004027835.1. Taxonomy (NCBI): domain Eukaryota; kingdom Metazoa; phylum Chordata; class Mammalia; order Primates; family Atelidae; genus Alouatta; species Alouatta palliata. Next base: position 22,016 of record PVKV010019010.1, read on the forward strand.
GCCCACCTGGGCAACATGGCAAAAACCCGTTTCTATAAAAAAAAATTAAAAAATTAGCCGGGTGTGGTGGTATGTAGCTGTAGTCCCTGCTACTCTGGAGACTAAAGTGGAAGGATTCCTTGAGCTCAGGAGGTTGAGCGTGCAATGAGCTGTGATCACACCACTGCACTCCAGCCTGGGTAACAGGATACCCTGTGTCTAAATAAACAAACAAACAAATATTATAAATAAATAAATAAATAAATAAATAAATAAAAAGAGAGAGCCCAGAAAGAGGAAGACAGTTGACTTTTATTTTAAAAATTAAAAGCAAGGAATGTAAAATATTGGCTTTAAAAAGTCTGGTTTCATTTATGGCTGGTTAAGGCAGTACCTGTGAGGAAAAGGAAATAGACGTAATGATGTTGGCAAAATGTGACAGCTTATGAAGGATGAGCTCAGTTCGGGCACACACTGGGCACTTGAGTCCCAAACACATCTTTACTTTCAGGACCTCGGAGAAGGCGAGTGCAGCGCCTGCATGAAGCAGAAGGGGTCTTTGCAAGTGGTGATGTTGTCAGAGCAGTGCCAAAGAAAGTAGACCCTCAGGACCGAAGCCTGGGAGCCTGCAGTCAACCAGGCAGAAGGAAAGCACCCTGCGTGGAGGCTGAGATGGAATGGAGAAAACCAGTGTAGCCCAAGGCCAAGGCTGGAAAGGCAGCTATGCAAGGGCGACCTCTGAGGTCCAGTGGGAGCCTCCCTGCCCCAGGCCCAGCCTTGCCCCTGCTCCTGCACATTCACTCCCTCTTCACCTCCATGGTCTTGGGACTTAGACGTCCAGCCTCCTTATGCCTTTATCCCTCTTTCCTTCTGTCTCCATGACAGGCCCCAAACTCAGAGACCATTCCTCATCCTCTGTCCTCTTATGCACGCACATTCTATCTGGTATGTCACATTTTCCAGCCCCATCTTCTCTTCTCCCCTGCTTCTCTTAAAACTTTTGAGCTCTCTGGAATTCACTGCCAGTCATCAGCAAAATCCTCATCTCCACCACTTCTTCCCTGAATGTTCCCTTCCCCTCGCTGAAACTTGCTCTGCTGAGGACAAGCAATGGCTTGTTCAGTGGCTCAGTATGGTAGTGGCTCTCCCCACCCTCCACCCCCAAATCTAATAATCATCTTCCCCTTTTGCTGTCCTTCAAGCCCCTCATCTTCTCCTTTCCCCCTAAAGTCCATGGTCAGTCATAATGACTCCCAAATCTACATCTCAAGCTTGGAATTCTCTCCTGGGCTAGAACTAGGTATCCAATTGCCTACTTGACATCTCCACGTGGATGTCTGATAGGCTCCTCAAACTTCAGCATGTCCAAAGTCAAGCTCATGATCTTCCCCAGCTGCACTTACTGCAGTCTCCCTGGTTTTAGTAATTGCTCAGGTCAAGACACTTGGTGTCATCTTTAGGTCTTTTCTATCTCACAGTCTGTGAACACATCCCACTGGCCCCACCTTAAAATATATCCTGGATTTTACCACATCTCCCACTCCACTGTCACACATTGGTCCACGCTACCAAAGTCTCTTGCCTGGATCCCATAGTAGCATCCTGCTCCTTCGTGCTATTTCCACAGCAGCCAGCCACCCGTTAAACTAAGACATGCCACATTGCTCCTCTGCTTAAAACCCACCCATGGCTTCCCGCATCACTCAGAGGAAAAGCCAGGTTCTTCCTCTTCCTGCAAGGACCTACCTGGTCTGCTTTCCAGCTCCACCCCACTCTGGGCTCACCTCCCGCTCTTTCCCCCCGCACTCTGCTGCAGCCGCACTGTCCCCCTACTCTTGCTCGTGAGATCAGGAGCGGACCTCCACCCCTGGCTTTTGCGCTTGCTTTTCCTACTACTGGGATCCTTTCTTCAGTCCTTCCTATCTTAAACCTTCTGAAAGACACCTGGCCCGGCTGGACCATCCAAACCCCACCCCAGACTTCTTCTCTTCTCCTCTGCTCTGTTGTTTCTCTTTCTCACTGCCCCACATGCTGTATCTTGGCTACATCTCATCCTAGTTATTGTTTCTCCTCACACTATAAGAAGGCAGGGATTTTAACCGATTCCATTTACTGCTGAGTCCCTATTGCCCTGAATAGGGCCTGGCACACAGTTGTTGAATAAATGAATGAATACCTGAGGCTCTGGGAGGGTCATTGGTGAAAGTGCAGAAGAGGAAGGTGAAGGGGTCATGTAAATGTGACAGGACCGGGCTTCAGGCGAGTGGGGACACAGAGGAGAGCCGGGAAACCCTGCTGCTTGAGATCAGGACCAACCTTCTGGTTGCCATTGTATCCCCAGCACCTGGCACACAACCGGGCCCCAGCAGTCACTTGGAAATATCTATTCAATAGACGGACATATTTTCTTCAGATTGGAGATACCTGAACAAGGATGAAGGCAAAATTAGTGTTGTTGATTCCATAACCCTCCTATAACCTGAGGTTACCCAGAAGTTTCTCACCTGGGTGTCCCCTTGATATGTCACCTTATTATTTACTATTTACTCCTGTATAAACTTAATTCATGTCCGCTGGGCACAGTGGTTCGTGCTTGTAATCCCAGTGCTTTGGAAGGCGGAGGCAAAAGGATCACTTGAGGCCAGGAGTTCAAGACCAGCCTGGGCAATATAGTGAGACGCCCGTCTCTACAAAAAATTAAAAAATGAGTCGCCAATGGGGGCACATGACTGTAATTCTAGCTACTCAGAAGGCTGAGGCTGGAGGGTTGCTTGAGCCCAGGAGTTTGAGGCTTCAGGGAGTTCCAGCTTACCCACCCCCAAATCTCAGTAAATCCCTGAGGCCTCAGTTCTCTGAGTTACCTCTCTCACTAAGTTCTCAGGCCTGCTAACTCTGCACCTGACATGCACTGAAATGGTCTCGGGGCTGTTTTCATCGTGTGGAGACCACTGTATCCTCTCAGTACAGAGTGGCATACACAGCAGGCTCATCCTGAAGTTGGGGATTTCATCACAGAACAAGATGCCAACACATTTAAGTGGAAAATTTGGTATTCCTCTTCCTAAAAGTCCCTTGGCCACCCCTCCTCTATCCCCCAGGATTTCGCACTGCCCACTTCTCTCCTCAGGCCATGCATAGACACAGGCCTGGCCCACAGCTATAGCTCTCTTCTTTGCGTTTGGTGAGAAGTTCCCTGGGATGCCTTTATTTACCTGCAGCGTCATTAAGGTAAAGACACTGAATGAAAGGAATTGAAATATATTGCATAGACTGTATGGTGAAAACTGCTCAATCATTTTCACGTGATGGAAAAACAATTCAAAAACTTAATTGCGCTTGTATACAAAGACACAGAAAGGCACTGAGAAGATGCTGGATGGCACTGCTTTAAACCCCTGGGTGCTGGACCATTGCGGCAATGGTCTGTCCATGTCTTTAGGGGTGAGGTGCTGGCAAGGTTAGCCCTCTAACACCCAGCAAAGGATATGCAAGTAAATAACAATAAAATGAGCCTTTGCAAAGCTCCAGGGCTTTTTCTTAGGACCTATTTACTTTTAGTTGTACTTTATAGAAGCTGAGGAGCTGACGTCTCAGACCCCAGAACTGTCTGTGCGTGATTCTGTGCTAACATCACTTTGTCTCACAATCCTATGGGTAGGTGTAGGTATTTCTTCTCCACTTTATACGTGAGAAAACTGACAACACTAGCTTTTTGTATTTTTATCTTCTTATTTTTTGAGAAGGAATATTCCTCTGTCACCCAGCTGGAGTGCAGTGACGCAGTCTCGGCTCACTGCAACCTCTGCCACCCAGGTTCAAGCGATTTTCTTGCCTCAGCCTCCCGAGTAGCTGGGATTACAGGCACGTGCCACCACGCCAGGCTAATTTTTGTATTTTCAGTGGAGATGGGGTTTCATAATGTTGGCCAGGCCGGTCTCGAACTCCTGAACTTAAGTGATCTGCCTGCCTTGGCCTCCCAGAGTGCTGGGATTACAGACATGAGCCACCATGCCAGTTATATTTTTATCTTTTAGAGACAGGGTCTCACTCTGTCACACAGGCTGGAGTGCAATAGCATAATCATAGTTCACTGTAACCTTGAACTCCCAGGCTCAAGCCATCCTCCTGCCTCAGCCTCCTGAGTAGCTGGAATTACAGGCATGCACCACCTCGCCTGGCTCATTAAAAAAAAATTTTTTGTAGAGGCAGGGTCTCACTATGTTGCCCAGGCTGGTCTTGAACTCCTGGCCTCAAATTATCCTCCTCCATCTGCCTTCCAAAGCACTGGGATTAGGGCGTGAGCCACCACGCCCAGTAGATATTAATTAAGTTCATGCAGGCATTAGTGGTGGATCTGGAATTCACTCCAGATGTGTCAAAGTCCCAAACTCCTGCTCTAGCCTGTTTTACTCCACCTCCCTCTGATGATAAGAGGTAAGTCGGATTTGCAGATAAACACACGGGAAGCAAGGGAAGACGCTAAGGCAAAGAAGGGGCCTGAACCCCACCATCAAAGAATCTTAGGTACCTCAGTAACCCTGGAAGCCTACACGGTAACTGGTGACAATAAATCATTTTCACAAAGAAAAATTTCTATTTACTTAACATCAAAAGATAGGGAAGTATGCAATTGTTTTAGAAAAGCTAAAATGTAACATGGTTACACTGAATGCAGTAAAAGAAAAATATAGTTATTTGGAAAATTCACTTTTATGGAAAACAACTGATTAACTGATGGTGTTAGATAAATGAAGTATTATTGCAACACACTTTTATTGAAGTGCATGATGAGTTTTTTTGAAGATTGTGTTTAGTGTTAAATTCTGGACAGCTGAATCGTGTATCCATTCATGTATTTCACCCCATGAACCCAAGAGAGGATGGAGGCGGCTCAAAGCACTTCTCCTGCAGTCTGAGCAGTCAGCATCCTCCCAGGAATGCACTTTAAAACTAGAAAGTTTATCCAGGGCCAAGTAAATGTAAGCAACGTGTTATTTACTATTATTGCATTAATAAACATCTTCAGCAAACCTACCAATCTTCTTGAAGAACGGATCTAATTTTTTCCCCTGGTAATAAAGGAATAACTTACGGATAATATTTCTCTGTAACACACAGAATGATGCAGTGATAGGCAATATTCAAACTGGTGATTAATTAGTATTTGGTCTCCTGCTATTTCAAACATGTTTATTAGTTCTGCCCCTGCAAAGTGGGCTGCGGTGTTCCGTATGAAACACTAGAGAAGTCAGCAGCATTCCTATTCCGAGGCAGGAAGAAACATTAATTATTCCTTTGAATTCTATTGTGTAAAGTGTGGTTTTGTTTTATTCCCTTCCCCAAACACAGCAGGAGAATTATTTCCTAATAAAACTTCTTACTAGGGCAGACAGTGTTAATGGAACATAATTTTTAATATGCAGTGTCCTGGAATCTGACAGATATTGGCAGAGTGGGTGCCCCTGTTTTAAAAAGCTGAACGTGGCTGACAGTAGTATCACTGCTTCCTTATGTCCGTTGTAGTCTGTGCAAGGTTAGACAAATCCATTCCCACCAGCGCAAAACAGCAACCTTCCAAAATGTATGTCAGTGGTGTATTTACAGCCAAATCCAGAAGGAGCTGGTACAGCTTATGCTGCTCCCATTAATGAGACAAATGTCAGCATCCATAAGCTATATTTTTGTTCCTGCTTATCAAATCTTTCAAAAAATTGATAACTAGTCTTTATAGATTGTGAAAGTCAGATATAACTCTGAATGTATTACTTTACTGGACCCCTTGGGGTAAACTTATCACCTGGAAACCATTTTACATGGACGATTTGACTTTCATGTGGAGTGTCATAATGCACCCTAGATGGAAATCTAAAATAAAATATCTGGACTACAACCTTCCTCTTGGTGGAATTTATGATTCCCTCAGTACAATAATTTTGAAAATTGTATCCCTTAAGCTACAAGACTTGATATATTATTAACTGCTTGAATTGAAGAAGCTTTCCAATAGGCTTACGTGCTGTCTAGAGGCACGAATTAATTTCTATGGAACCACAAGCTTATCTCAAACTGTTTTTCAGCAGCCTAAACTGCCAGCTTCATCTTCTTTCTAGGACAGAACGGAGTGTCCATTTCATCTCTGGCAGCTCTGGGATGTGCGGCTTTTAGCCAAGCTTTTCCCAGGGATGATGGCTATTGATGCACTAGAGAATTGGTTGTGTGCAGTCAGTCAGTCACACCCCAGAGAGACCAGCATCCACTTGGAGTGCTTATCTTTCTATTTCTCATGGCTTTTCTGGTTTTAATTCTACTTTGGCCAAACTGAACTGCTGTACAGAGAACGCTGGTAGGAGGGAGTCTGGAGGGCATTGTTTTCATGAAGTTAAAGAAGAGCTTTAAAAAAATATCTCTAAGAAGCTTGTGCTGCCAGAGGGAAACCGTGTTCAACTATCTTCTACTGCTTTTCACAACCTCTCTTCCCTTATCACAGATCTGATGCCTTGAAAGTCAGCAATGATCAGGCATAAAGAACCATGAAATTACCCAAAGGCACAAAGGGTTGGAAATCTTTTAGCAGGGCTCACTCTTAGAGTCTTTCCTGCCTGCCCCTGTGGCAAAGTTGAGTTGGGAGTACATTAATTTGGGAATATATTCAGTTTTGTGTTTCATAGTCACATCTGTATATGGTAAAGGTAGCCGTCCTAATACAGGGACAGCTTCCAGAAACACCGCCTCCTGCACCCAGGGACACAAAAGTACACCAGAGCATGTTGCAATAGAAAACAATGTGCCCAAGGTCCCAGGTGCTAGGAAAATGTGGCACTATTTAGGATTAGGCATAACGTAAAAAAATCCAACATTCCCACAGATTTTACAGCTCACATATAAAAGAAAGAAAGGTTTTACCAAATCTTACATTTCTAAAACTTACATGAAATTACATATAGCAAGTTGTGGAGGTGAAATAATTTTTCCAAACTCCCAATACTAAAAACCAAATTTTTGTTCGCTGTATTGAAGAGACAGTCAGTTGTAAGGAGCAAAGTGTTACAGAGGCATGTCAGCCAGTTAATGATTTCTGTGAGATTTATAATTTGTTGTAATTTTTTTTCTTTTTTTTTAATTTACAACTTGTTTTTCTCATTCTAAATAAATGTTTAATTTGGTGCTCAATATTGTGTCAGTAATTTTCTATTCTTTTTCTTAAAGAGAACTCTCCAAATTTTATAAGCTTCAGGCCTTGCAATACCTGGGTCTACTCCTGAGTGGTCTAAATCACCCTTCTCTTATCCTGGATAATGTAATCATTTTCTATGTATATAATTTGATCAATTACTAAGACTGATCTTTTTACAATTTATAGTTTTGAAATTGTTGCTAACCCTAAATCACCATAGGTATTGCCGTAAGTCATTTTAAGAGAATATATGGAACACCTCAGCAAACTGACATTCAGATCTTTTTCTAAGTCGGCATCACAGAGTTCTCTAATGGCTCTAAAGCTTTCTATAAATGTTTCCACAAAAAGCATGTTTATGGTGACTTTCTAAATTTTCCTTTTTCTCTGCTAGCTATGTAATGATTTATCAGCCATCTTTAATTATCTTTTAAAAGACTGTGTGTATACTAAGGACTTTATTCATCCAGTAAATATTATTATAGAGTTTAAACAATGTTGAAAATTAATGACCTCTGACTTAGTTAATAAATGATTCAGTGATAAATGTTGAATTGATATGAATAGAATCTATTACTTAACGGGACACAAGATGCTGATTTTCAAAGTGAAGATCTAAAGTTATCACACAAATAATCATCATTTATGGGGAAAATTTCTTTCTGAGGGAACTGTGAACTAACTGGCAAGGTTAAGGTAGTGTTCCATAATATATTACCATGCCTTCCCAGCAGCTAAAAAGAAAGAAAGAAAAATATCCTTTGGCCAGGCATGGTGGTTCATGTCTATAATCCCAGCACTTTGGGACTCCAAGCGAGGCAGGTCGCTTGAGCCCAGGGGTTCAAGACCAGCCTGAGCAGCATGATGAAACCCTGTCTCTACAAAAAAATTGCAAAAATTAGCTGGACATGTTGGTGCATGCCAGTGGTCTCAGCTACTTGGGAGGCTGAGGTGGGAGGATCACTTGAGCCCAGCAGGAGTCTGAGGCTGCAGTGAGCCACAATCGGGTCACTCCACTCCAGCCTGGGTGAGAGAGTGAGCCCATCTCAAAAAAAAAAAAAAAAAAAAATCTATGTTGCAGGTGGGGAAGGAGCCAATAAACACCTGATCTGGTGCAGGGCCAGAATCCCAGGCAGATTTCAGGCGAGCCCACTTACTTCCTCCAATCCGCATAGAGGATTTGTGCTTGGAATCAGTGTGGAGACTCCAGAAGCTGTTTTATGCCAGCGGTGAACCTCAAAGCACAGGCCATGGGACAAGGAAACAATGGTGGGTCCGCAGCAAACTTGTGGACATTTCTGGGCTACAAAAACTTCCCCCTTAATCTTTGAGCCAAGCTTTTGGAGAACTTCTCAGAATATGGAAACTGAAACTTCCTTCGTCCTTCAAAAAAAAGGTTGACCCTGCCATAGAGGGAGAGAAAGGAGAGAAAGCTCTGTGGTCTCTTCACCAGGAGACGCCTGAGCACACAACCCTCCTTGTTAACTGTGAAGGAGACTAAGTTTGTAGTTGGTAACTTTGCTTGTCCCAGAGCCCATATATTTGTAGATCATTTAGCTTATTGACCTGAATGTTCTCATCTTTAGGGGAAACAAACTAGTTTAATTAATTCACAATAAAAATCCTCCATTTCATAGAATATTGATATAACCTAGACAGAATCGAATGTGTGATGTGATGCCGTCATCAGCATGCAGCAGCCTTAAAAATTACAATATCTGACCTTAATATGTGGGAATCTATCAGGATTCCATTGTCGACATGTATATTTTTCAATATTCTTCTCTGAGCTGAAATCATGTCATTTATATGCAAATGACCACATCTTCGGCAGCTGCTGCTTCTCCGTTGAAGCCCAGGGACTTATTTGCACTTAATAAAGCCTCATAAATAGGTTTTTTCCTCTAAATGGGTGGGGGAGCAGGAAACCCATCACAGCCTTTTACAGTTACAAGCTTCTTTTTGTTTTGAAAGCGAGAGCGGCCACCTCTAACAGGATGGTTCTCAGTTGTTGGAGAAATGCAGTTCCTCACCCAGCCACTCTCCCCTTTCCCTCCTTAGATAAAGATGCCCTTTTCCTCAATTGTGCCTTCTTTTCCATTGCAGCTGTAGATATAGTACAATCTCCAGTCTGGGTTGGAGTTTAATCCAGACTTCATTACAAGGAGAGGTGTCTCCTAAGCACAGTCTCTTGGCAGGTGGTAAGAGCAGGTGTTCAGCTGGGAAAGACACCCCAGCTTCCTTCAGGCCGCCCTGTCTGGGGAGGAGGAGGGGTAACTCCTGGGCAGGTGGAGAAGAATTTTTCCTTTTATGAGTTGTAAGATTCTCTTTTAAAACACTCTGCATAGGGAAGGGACAATGTATGGGGATTATTTGTACACTCTGATTGCCCAATCAAACAACCGTAAGAGAGCAAGGAGAACTCACCTTAAGTCATGAGATAATCACACAGTACTTCTCCTTCTGCCCCCATCCCCACCATCACCCCACCCCATTTTCCTCGCTGGTCATTCTTTTCAAGAGAGCTGGATGGAAAAGGAAAACATTGTATGTACTTGGTGTGCACATATCATGAATTCTACCCATTTTCTGTTAATGCTCCTATAAAAATCACCCATGCTTCTATCGTGGGGTCAATAGAAACATTCCATTTACCATTTAAGACATGTTTTTAAAAAGCAGAAAAGTATTACAGGATAATTGTCTCCTGCTGTTAGATGCAAGACAAACCTGAGGCACTTGCGAAAAATAAATAATGATGGGAAGCAGGATGGTTTATTTTTAAAGCACGGGCTCACCGGCTGCTGATTTGGTAATAATAACCTCTTATCCTTGTCAGAGCAACAGACTGTTTCTGGAGCTTCATTTCTGGTGTGTGAGCAACTGGCATAGTAGAGATGATTATACTGTCTGATAAATGTACATAATCATTGAAGACACTGGTTGACAGTACTATCATTAAATTGTCACCAGCTTGGTAAAGAGACAAACATCTCTGCCATGCCAACCTATCAGAGATGTTCATAACTGCAAAAACCTCCAAGCACAATATTAATCTAGAAAACTGAAGACACACACACTCACATCCACCTCAAAATTCAGACACTGGAAGCAAAGTGCCGCCAGGGAGGATTTGGAGGGGAATGAAATCTGGCCCTATAGGTCAGGAATCTTGGGGTCTAGTCTCATTTCTCTGAGCCTAAGTTTCCTTAATTTTACAAATTATTTCTGTACCCTAAGTTATTTATATGCCTAAATATATATATATACACACACACTTCATACATACATGTACAGTGATACCTAAGAAGTTTTTGAATTTATAGATGTATGTATAAATTACAAAGCTTCTTAGTTTTATATATATACTTAAAAAACATGTTAGATACATCACTCAGTCTTTCTTTCTTTTTTGTTTTAGAGACAGGGTTTTACACTGTCATTCACACTGGATTACAGCGGTGTGATCATAGCTCACTGCAGCCTCCAGCTCGTGGGCTTAAAGGAGCCTCCTGTGTCAGCCTCCCAAACTGCTGGGATTACAGGCATGAGCCACCATACCTGACTCAATCAGTCTTAACCTAGAGGATAAGAATCACTGGAAAGCTTAAAAACCTGCAGGTGCTCCACCCTCATCCCCAGAGACTTTACTTGGTCTTAATCAGGCACAGGTGTCAGTATTCTTCAGGGTCCCCAGGTGATTCTGGTGCTTGTGGTATGATGAGCTCTGCTAACCTTTATCCATCTGTTGCTATTTAAAATCTTTTACTCGCTTGCTTATAAACTGTGGTTTTGGGGTCATCATTATCATCATCATCTGAGAGATTAGAAATTCAGAATATCTTGCTTCAACCCAGACCTGCCAAATCGAAATCTGCATTTTATTATTTATTTATTTATTCTGAGACAGAGTCTCACGCTGTCTCCCAGGCTGGAAGGCAGTAGTGTGAGCTCGGCTCACTGCAACCTCCGCCTCCCAGATTCAAGCGATTCTCCTGGCTCAACCTCCCGAGTAGCTGAGAGTACAGGCGTGCACCACCACGCCTGGCTAATTTTTGTATTTTTAGTAGCGATGGGGTTTCACTATGTTGGCCAGGCTGCTCTCGAATTCCTGACCTCAGGTGAACCACCCACCTTAGCCTCCCAGTGTGCTGGGATTATGGCATGAGCCACTGCATCAGGCCAGAATTTGCATTTTTAAAGAGATCTCCAGGTAATACATCTGAGCATTAAAATTTGAGAAGGGCTTATCAGTAGAGACAGGGAAAAACTGGTCACCAGATAGTATTCCTTTTCAGATGTCTGCACAGTAGTCAATAATGTGAACCAGTCTCTGTTTGAAGTAGTCAAGAAAGAAGGTGAATCTCAGCCCTCGTGTGAATGGATGGCAGCTCAAGTCAACTCAGTTCTGTTTCGCAGGGAATGGCAGCTGCGCTTGGTAGTTGTGACTGCAGCTTTCCTGTGGTACCATTGCTGGCAGTACGGTGGTCAGTCCCTGCCCAATCCACATCCAACATCAGCCTCCAAACTGGGCACAGGTGGGTCCACCCGCCCAGCCCCCGCCGTGCTGCAGGACAGTGAGAGTGTGCATTACGGCTGGGATGCTTACAACAGTCAGCCCTGTCACCGCACCAGCTATAATCAGCAACATGGAAAGTTCCACTTCTGACCTTTAAGCCTCTCTTTAAAACACGTTTCCTCATCTTCATTGCAGTGGGACTCCGCTGAACCACCTCTTAGATCCTTGGGCCATGTTTTAGTTGTAGGACAAAGAACACACAGGATCTAATGAATGAATGATTCTAGGATCTCAGTGTTGATCTAGTCCAGGCTTCTATCTGCAGAGTGGAATCCCCTCCACAAAGTCCTGTCAGGTGGTGGTTTTCTCTGTGCTTGAACATTTCTGGGGATGAAAGCAATGACTTATACTGAATGAGAGAGAGAAAAAATTACCCTTTTATCTAAGGAATGTGAGATCCTTTAAATGATCAGGCCCAGAGAGGCAATTAAGGTGTAACACCAAGGCCGGGCGCAGTGGCTCACACCTGTAATCTTAGCACTTTGGGAGGCTGAGTCAGGTGGATCACAAGGTCAGGAGATCAAGACAATCCTGGCCAACGTGGTGAAACCCCGTCTCTACTACAAATACAAAAAAATTAGCCGAGTGTGGCAGCACACGCCTGTCGTCCCAGCTACTCGGGAGGCTGAGGCAGGAGAATTGCTTGAACCTGGAAGGTGGAGGCTGCAGTGAGCTGCGATTGCACCACTGTACTCCTGCCTGGGCAACAGAGCAAGACTCTGTCTAAAAAATAAATAAATAAAATGTAACATTAGTCACACCTCACTCGTCCTCGAGCTAAGTAATTACCTCTTGAAGCCCCTTGCTATGTGAGCTCTAGACTAACTGATGCCGAGTAACCATAAAATGCCATCCACCTCATGTTAGTCAATATTTGTTGCTATCAAGGAATATCTGAGACTGGGTAATTGATAAAGAAAAGCAGTTTATTTTGACTAAACGTTATGCAGACTGTAGAGAAAGCATGGGGCCAGCAGGATCTGCTCCTGGTGAGGCCTCAGGAAGCTTCCAATCATGATGAAGGTAAAGGGGGAGCAGGCATGTCTCATGGCAAGAGAGGGAGCAAGTAGGAAGGGAGGTGCCAGACTCTTTTCAAACAACCAGATCTCATATGAACTCAGAGCAAGAACTCATTCATTACCACGAGGAGGACACCACGTCATTCATGCAGGATTTGCCGCCATGATGCAAACACCTTCCATCAGACCCCACCTCCAACACTGGGGATCAGATTTCAACATGAAATTGGAGAACACAAACATCCAAACTATATCACACCCTATAGTTTAATAATATATAACCAGTAACTACCAATGTTATTTCTGTAAACTGAGAATTCCTGATGAACGACTTTTGTAATCACCCCCTCTCCTGATTTGTTCTTTTTTCTTTTAAAATCTTGAGCCTTTCTTTGTTCTCTAGAACACTCCCCAAGGCAACTTGGAAGTATGTTCTTAGCTGTAGTCCTCAATCTTTGTGCTTGAATAAACACTCTTTAAACAACTTTCTAATTATCTGTACACTCAGCTGAAAAAAAAAGTCAGTCAAAGAATAAAGCAAAATAACTGGGAGATCTATTCTTTTTTGTTTTTTAGATGGGGTCTTGTTCTGTCATCCAGGCTGGAGTGCAGTGGTGCAATCTCAGCTCACTGCAACCTCTGCCTCCCAGCCTCAAGAGATTCTCCCGTCTCAGCCTCCTGAGTAGCTGGAGACTATAGACATGCACCACCATGCCCAGCTAATTTTGTTTGTTTGTTTTTGAGATGGAGTCTTGCTCTGTTGCCCAGGCTGGAGTGCAGTGGCATGATCTCAGCTCACTGCAACCTCCGCCTCCCCAGTTCAAGTGATTCTCCTGTCTCAGCCTCCTGAATAGCCTGGATTACAGGCACCTGCCCTATGCCTTGTTAATTTTTTTGTATTTTTAGTAGATACAGGTTTTTAACCATGTTAGCCAGGCTGGTTTCAAACTCCTAACCTCAGGTGATCCAACGACCTCAGCTACCTAAAATGCTAGGATTATAGGCATGAGCCACCACACCTGGGCAATTTTTGTATTTTTTGTAGAGACAGTGTTTTACCATGTTGCCCAAGCCAGTCTTGATCCCCTGAGCTTAAGCACACTACCTGCCTTGGCCTCCCAAAGTTCTAGGATTACAGGTGTGAGCCACCACACCTGGCCAGGGAGATCTGTTTCAACATACTTAGAAGCTTCTAGGAAAGGTTTTAATAAAATCACTTATTAACAAGAGGAAAACAAGATTGTCGAAAACAATTTCTTTTTTTTTTTTTCACCAAAGGCACTAGACTGGATAAAAAAATTTCTAAATTGAAAAATACTGCCAACATTGATTTTCAGTCAGGTTTCCTACAAAGAACACAGGTTTTCCTCTTGGTTCCCTCAGCCACCATCCATCTGATAGGTGGATACTTTCTATAATTACATAACACCCACATTTCTTTCTCTTAAAAGAGGGGTAATCACTGTGGTTCACCCTCCATGTGCACATTGAAAAATGTGCATGCTGTTTCTCCTATTAATTTCCTTTTGTGAGTTGAGTTTTCAGTGAAACTTCAGAGGGTAAAGGGGAAGTTTTCCCTTGGCCCATACAGTTTTGGTGCTGTGAAAAGGGTACCTGACAAGCCAGCAAAGAGGTAAGAACTTTTAACCAGCCTTGTAGTCTCTCTGTCTGTGAAATCTGATTTGAGGCAAGAAAATAGGATCTGGAGACAGGTGTTAGAAGCAAATTTTCAGTGCTGCAAAAGAAATAGCACTTGAACATAAATTTTCTCAGCAAGGCAATTTTACTTCCATTGAAGGGTGAATCTCATGGATGGAGCAATGGTGAGAGCACACCTGAACAGGGGAGGGGAATAGGTTCTTTATCCCTGAAGCAGATATCCCCTACTGTTTTGTCATTCCCCTGTTGGCTAGGGTTGGACCATACAGCCTAAGATAATTCTGATTGGCTGTTTTAAAGAGAGAAAGGGTAGGAGCCAGAGTGGCAGAGTAAGCAATTTTGGTGGGAAAGACAGTTATAGAACAGGTAACTAAAGGTGACTCGGGTCAGAGCAGGTGACCAGGAGAGACTCAGGATGGAGAAGGCGACCAGGATGAGTCAGGATTCTAAATATGTGGGTACAAGTGGGATGTGTGGTTTTGGCAAGAGGAATAGGTACAGGTAACTAGGGGAACAGATGTGAACTACTGATTAGAGCTGGCCGGGAGGTTCTTTACTGAAACTAGGGGAGAGGGAACAAAGAGAACAAGGAAGTTAAACTTTAAAATGGAGAACAAAGAATAAGAGAGGTGAACATACTAACATACTGATTGTTTAAAGAGAAACTTGGAACTCACTGTATTTAACACAGGGAACATAAGACTGATTCACACTTCAGCTATGACAGGAAATATCTTCTCCATAGGGCATAGGCCAGGTAAATGACCTTGAAACTTTACTTCATCCTCTTCATTTACATAGGGTGTACTCCCAGTAACAAATGGACTCCTCTAGGGGGTATTAAAACTCCCGAATATTCCGTAACAGGGTCTTGGAGCCCTTGTGCTCAGGCCTGCTCCCACATTGTGGAGTATACTTTCATTTTTAATAAATTGCTTCATTCCTTCCTTACTTTGTTTATGAGTTTTATCCAATTCTTTGTTCAAGACGCCAAGAACCTGGACACCCTCCACTGTTAACATATTTTGCTGATCCAGCCCAGAGGAAGAGTTAAAAAAGTTGTGGATCTATTCTTCTCCTTTTTCCTTTTTCCTTCTGCTCTGTAGAGGGAAATCTCTTTTTCTTTCCAAACCAGGACGCTTCGTGGGCAGCACTTGAACATGGAAGCAACTGCAGGTCTCCGGCCATGGCAAGTGAGACTAAGGGGTTTCCATGTGGAGAAGCCTGACCACCACTGCTGGTTTGCTTAAGGACCCTGAGTCTTTTTCATATTTTTCCTCTTTCTTGTTTAGTCTTTGAGTGGCTGTTTTCTAGTAGCTCTTTGGAAATTGAGGGCAATTGGCTGGGGTCACTTCTTGGTATTGCTCAAAGGTGTAGGAACGAACAGGAATAATCACCCTGACCTGAAGGGGAAAGGACTTTTTAAAAAATATTTTCTGCGGGTGGTCCTTGATTCCTATGTGCAGCACAGCTTGGAGCAAACTCATACATGTTTTAGGTGACTTAAATCTTGTTGTATTATGCTAAATTCTTCCCTTCCCCTATTCAACTGGCTAAGGGCAAAGGAAACCCACCCAGCCTCCAGTTCCTAACATTAAAGTTCATAGAACAGGAGGCATGGCAAAGCATGACCTTATCCAATTATAAGAATGCCAAAAGTTGAGGACTACACCCAGGTACCAAAGGAAAGCTCGTAGTAGGCTCTGGGGGGGCTACATGCAAAGTGGCGCTGGTGCCCACCTAAGTAAGCCCGAAGGTGTCTTGAACTCTAAGATTGGACTCCACAGAATGCTGTGGGGGAACCACCAGTCCTCAGACTCTCCAAAGAGGACACTCTTGGTAGAGGTTCTGAGATCTAGTATTAAGCTCTTCTTAGAATTTTTCTCTCAAAGTTGCAATGCTGCTTGGCTCCAAAATTGTTTAGAATCTGAAGTATACTGTTTAATGGGAAACTGGGATGGTGTTGCATGTATCCAGGCTTTTGTGCTGCTGTTCCAAGAAGGGGGCCTGGTTAACATGTGACACCCTTCTGTGGTACTGCTTGGCCCCCGTGCTCCTTGGAGTCTCGGAAGGTTTAGCCCTAAAAACCAAACTGCCATGGAGAATGCTTTACCTGAAATTTTGGTTCACAGCCTTCCTTGAATGATCTATTGGGGCAAAGTGAAACTGGCAAGCTTGTGTTGTTATCTCATGGCTAGGGTTCCAAGCTTTGGATCTTTGCTTATGTGTGTGTATACATGTCTAGATATGTTTGTTTGTATGTGCACTTATTATTATAAGCTGTGCCTTCCAAATTGGCTTATAAGTAAAAGAGCGTTCATAAGTAAATAAGCCTAAGCAATTTTCAAGTTCACGTGACTTAAGTATAACTTTACTAAACAAGCTAGCTTTAAAATTATTGGAATAAAAATCAAAAGGCCTTCAGAATTGTCAGCATACATTTTGTCTGAATTTTGTTTGTCTTTGCTAGATATTTTTAAATGTCAGTGTTAATTCAAGCGGGGAGCTGCTTGGAGTAAGCCTGCCTCCCATTGTCTTCAAAGTCTCACTGAGGTAAATGTGTATCTGATTGCTTCTTTTGGAAAGGGTAACCAGAAACTCGACAGAATGCAACAGTTTGTCTCCCACCTGTGATCTGAAAGCCTTCAAGCCCCTCCTGGCCTAGAGTTGTCCCGCCTTTCTGGGCCGAACCAATATTTGTTTTACATGTGTTGATTGATGTCTCAGGTCTCCCTTGTTAAAAGTAAAAAATTAAGTACAAAGTATAGGATAATTGTTTTAGATAAACTTTTAGTGTAAATTAAAATAAAATTATTTTCAAGGCTCATTTGATATCTGGGTCATTTCCTATTGAAAAAGAGTTGTAATGTGCAGGAATATTTCTAAAATTGTGGAATTGTTCTTATCTATAAATATCCATATCTAATAGTTCAGGATTTCTTAAGTTTTAGGGTTTCACTAAAATTTTAGCTTACTAAGGATAAAATTCTAATTAACATGTAATTCTGTATACAAAATGTGCCAGAAAGGGTTATGTTATTAGTGGGAAAATAATAATTTTGTCCAATTCAGAAGTTATCTAAAAGTTAGTTCAAATTACAGATTTGAAAAGGTTATTTATGAAACAACGTAGTAAGGAATTAAGTAGGGAAGAAAGGAGTGGAAAAAGTTTAAATAATACAATATTCTTTAAAATCTGATAAAGAATTGGAAACATTTGGCTAATTAACATTTTCATAATTAAAGCTCTTAGTCTTGACTAAAGTAAGAAGTTTTGTAAAAATGCATTGGCAGCTTGGCAATTCTTTTTTAATATAGTTAAGCATGAAGCTGGATTTAGTGTGAAGCCAAATTTCACATACGTGCTTGCATTGCTTCACACTGTGTTTACTGTTTTGCATGGATAGTGCTAAAGCACTTATTGGTCATATGCCTCAAGTGAATTTCTTGATTACACAGAATGTATAGTGATATTGGTGAACTTAAGGATACTGAACTGCATATTAGAAATAAAATATTCAATATGTGGAGTTTTTGGGGCCCTAGCTAACACTGTAGCCTCCAGGGTAAATTGAGTATGAAAGTTTAGAGTTGGTTTTTGTTTATTTATTTTTGCTTCTAGTATTCATTTGTTTGCTGTTTATTCTCCTCTGGTTTTGCTTGTGTATCCATATATATAAAAACACGCTAGTGGAAAGCTGTTGTTTGGTTCTGTGAATAGTTATTTTGTTTCCTATGCATTTCTAGCAAGTTGTCATTCATTACTTTTGTCCAGAATTCCTAGGCTACTTTTGTCAGGCTGCAGGAATTAATAGAGCACACCAGCTTTTTATACTTAAGCTAATTTTTCAGATTTTAGGCTTCCTGATACTTTAAGTATGTTGAGTACACCCTTACAAATAGAATTTCAGTCATATTTCTCTCTCTGCCTAGTTTCTCCAAAATTCATAAACTATCTGTGAATATTCTTAATTCATGGCAATGTGTTTGTCTACATACAGTCAAAACAGGGTCACTAGGGCCACTCAGGGAGAGAGAGAACCAGAAACCTGGCAAAGTGCCAAAAGGAAACAATATGTTACCAGTCAGTCTCTGACCACATTTGCTCTGTGCAAACTGGTTGATCTCCTCTATGAAGTTTTAAGTTAATTGGTTTAATAATAAGAAGAACTTAAATCAAATATTTTGTCAGAAAAGTAGAAAGTGTAATGCTTTTTAGTTCATGTGACTTTGCTAATCTTTGGGAAATAAAGACAGTTTTAAAGATTATTGGTAAAATACAATTGTCTTCCAAATGTAAACATGTGTTCTAAATTATGTTCAAACATTTGGTTTGCTAAATGCTTTAAGGTCATAAACTGCTTCTTCAGCTTTTGGAAATTGTTCAACTCGACTGCTTTCTAGCTAGGTAAGACACCTGGGAACATGCATGTGGAGTTGGCCATGCCCTACCTATGCTGGAAACAGTCAAATCTTATCAGAACATAACTTACTAGGTTTTACATTAAAGTTAAAATTTCCAGGAGTCGCCATTGTAACATGCAATTAAGACTATTAGAAACAGTTTTACATGCAAGGTGTGTAAGAACAGTAGAATGTGTGTGTGTGTGTGTGTGTGTGTGTGTGTGTGTTTTCTTTGTCTGTTTGTTTTAGAGATGGAGTCTCACTCTGTCGTCCAGGCTGGAGTGCAATGGTGCAATCTTGGCTTGCTGCAACTTCTGCCTCCTGGGTTCAAGCAATTCTCCTGCCTCTGCCTACTGAGTAGCTGGGACCACAGGCACACACCACCATGCCCAGCCAATTTTTTTGTATTGTAGTAGAGACGGGCTGGTCTCAAACTTCTAAGCTCAGACAATCTGCCTGCCTCGGCCTCCCAAAGTGCTAGGATTACAGGTGTGAGCCACCATGCCTGGCCACGTGTGTGTTTTTTAAGGTTATAAAAGGTTTTTGCTTCTTCAAAATTTCTGTCATGAGTTTGGTAAGATAAATAATTAATGGTAATCTGGAATTCCAAAATCAAACTTCAGTTTCAAAATTGTCTTTCCTAATGCCTGGCTTTCTGGATGGATCAGAGGGCCCCTGAAAACATCCAGAAAAGAGGAAACAGGATTAATTGATGTGTTTAGGTACATGGGATTGCCAGAATGCTGTTATATCTTCTTTAGGTTGTATTTTTGTGGATAATACTAATATATACTCCAAAATTGTATGGGATTTCTAGAATTCTAATGTCTAAGTATATGCCACCAATCACAATTATAGTTATTATGTTGTTATTATAAACCACCAACTTTCCTTGTATAAAACTACTAACCGAAATAAAACAAAAAATTGAGTATAAAGAAAATATTTTCATGTTAAACCAGCTAATACTGAAATTGTTTGAAATAGTTTATAACTAATGCTTGATCCCATATTCCCGGGAAAACAATTAAAGCTTCAGGTATGTTTGGTCACCTGGTGGGCCATTTAAAGATTTTATAAAGGGATTTCATTCAATTGTTATTTTCAATGCATGTTTTCTGGTTGTATAAAAGCTTTCCCATGCGAGAGGGCTGATGTTATAACAGTAGATTATTATACTACAGCATATTTTTCACCAGGTAAAAGCTAGCTTCTCATGGTTAGAATCTTCTGGAAACATCAGAGAAAGCCTGTCCCTGCCATCCACACTACAACACTTTGGGACTTTGGGCTTTGGGTTCATGGTCTCGCAACTGAGAAGGGTCCCTCCGCACTTTTGGAATTGTGCACCCACTGGAACCCTTGAGATCAAGTTAACCAGGAAATTTCTCCCAAGAAGAAGATGCCATCCTTGATGAGAACAGCTTTTCCCAAGTTCACAGATTAAGACTTCTACTGTCAGGAAACTCTTATCTTTGAATGTTTTTTCTCTCTTATGCCTCTATGAACAGTAGAAGTGGAAAAGGGGTCTGTTAGGTACACTAATGTGGTGTACTTTTATTTGTGAAGGAGTTTGCAGCAAGCCTTATACATGGATTACCTTATACTTTGATAGATAAAGGATGAAGGTCCAATATAGGTAAGAAACTTTAATGGTACTTATGTTACCTCAGAATCAGTCAAGAACAAAACATTGGTTCTCTCCTCTTGACCCACATCATGGGTAAGAACATTGCCGGGAGGCCTTCGCTCTTCTAAAAGGGCATCATTTGTCAGGTCCTTTTTCCATGGTTTAAAGTAAAAGAAGCAATGATTAGCTCTCCTGCTGCTGTATGAAGATTTTTGCTTCCCCTTCACTTTCTGACATGATTTCCTGAGGCCTCCGCAACCATGCTGAACTGACTTCTGGAAGATGGCCGATTAGGAGCAGCTGAGGATTGCAGCTCCCAGTGAAAGCGTGGAGGGTGAGTGGACGCCACATTCCCAGACGGATTTTTATTGCCCACCGACCAGGAGATTCCCAGGGGGAGGAGCCCCACGGGTCGACAGCGCACCTGGTTTGGCCGGCGCGGCTGTTTTCACCAGCTCGGCTGTTTTCGCCTGCGCGGGCGTTTTCGCCGCCGCTGTTTGGAGCGGCGCCCCGGCGCAGCAGTTCCCAATACAAAATACATGGGTCCGGGTGCCATTTTCCCTGGCAATTGGAACTCCGGGAAGGCAGAGCCGCCCATTCATTTGATTAAAAAAAGGGGACTGAAACAGACAGCCAGGCCAGGAGATTTCCCAGGCAAAAAAACGCCAGCGCCTGCGGTTTCAGCCGGCGCAGTGGGTCACCGCACGGGAAATCATACAGATCCCGGTGCCTTTTCAACAGGCGGCTGGAACACCTGGGAGACAGTCGATCATTCAACTAAAAAAGACGCTCTGAGGCAGGGAGCCAGGTGATCAGGCTCGGCTG
>PVKV010019011.1:0-43275 GCA_004027835.1 Alouatta palliata
GGGAAAATGTGGCACATATACACCATGGAATATTATGCAGCCATCAAAAACTATGAGTTCACGTCCTTTGTAGGGACATGGATGAACCTGGAAACCATCATTCTCAGCAAACTGACACAAGAACAGAAAATCAAACACCGCATATTCTCACTCATAGGCGGGTGTTGAACAATGCGAACACATGGACACAGGGAGGGGAGCATCACACATTGGGGTCTGTCGGGGAAATAGGGGAGGGACAGCGGGGGTTGGGGAGTTGGGGAGAGATAGCATGGGGAGAAATGTCAGATATAGGTGATGGGGAGGAAGGCAGAAAATCACACTGCCATGTGTGTACCTATGCAACAATCTTGCATGTTCTTCACATGTACCTTAAAACCTAAAATGCAATAAAAAAAAAAAAAAGAAAAGAAAGAAAAGAGATTGCTAAACACGTTCAATGGAGAGTTCAGGGAGCCTGAGTCTTTCCAAAGAATACGGCTATTGGCCTACTGGAAATTACTCATAATTCCACTGCCTCAATAAGACATTATTCAATGCACACACTGTGTCACTTCCTTGAGTTTTTTTTGTTTTAATTAGAAATGATGAAATAAAGCCCCTGCACTGTTCTAGAAAAGAAAAAAAAAAAAATCCGGAGTCAACTTTCAGTTCCAGTGTGTGGGAGGCTCCAATCTGCGACTTCTCCCGTTCTTTCAGCAGGAGATGGGCAAGAGGGTCAAAAAACCCAGCGTGAACCTTTCTACAGTTAATCATCTACTATCCAGACGAAAAGGGGGGGACTCTAACATTCTCTTTTGATTTTTGCTACCGTGAAGGTTTTAGCGGGAGAGCAACAAGAAGGTTTAGGAAGTGCCTTTTAAATTTCCTTTACCCATCTGTATAATCTTCATCTTTATTTCTTTAATCCCCATTGCCTATGCATTAGCACCTCAAAAGCTTATTATTTAGATCAAAGCAGACTTAGGAAGGAGCAAGTCTATCTTGAATTTCATCCAAAAAAAAAAAAAGGCTACAGTAAAGGTAATTTCACTTTCCCTTTAAATGGCATATTTCACCCATATCCCAAAAGATCTGTCTGTTGTTTTTCTTTCAATTAAAGAGCACGGTGCCCTTCTAGAATCCATGAGTTATTCTTTTATGAGTGCCTCAGTTTTCCACTGGCTAGATTCTGGATAGAATGGGAAAAAAAAAAAAACCCACCTTTATCAACTCAGGAATATTCATGGAGAAAACCTCAACCTCATTTAATCTCATCCTTTTCCACAAGGTGAAGTGGGATGACCTTTGGGAAAAATCTAAGAAATGGAAAGGAAATCTCAAATGCATGCAGGGTGTGCGGGATAAACAAGGCTGGATGTACTGGTATTTTCCTATCGCTGCTGTGGGTCCTGCAGCTGGAAGGGAAGGCCTCGAGGACGAACGTCCTCTTGAAGCCTCTCACCCTTTCACCTGGAGGAGCTGTGCCTGGATTTGGATTCTGTAGAATTTCTCATCTGCTTCTCTTTATCCCATTGCTTTTACTATCCCTAAAGCGGTTACCCCAAGCTTGGAATGATGGACTCCATGAGCAGAAAGAGCCCTGACTGCAGACGATTTCGTGATCTGTGCTCTATTCTCTGGTGCTGTTAATTACCCAGGAGACCATGGGTTTGCCCTGTGCTGCGCAGGTGACACATGGGACGTTGTCCCGGCTGTCACTGCTCAGGCTCGGTGCTGGGCCTAAGAGCAGAAGAGAAAACACCAAGTGATGGTCAAGATCATTCATCAGAGGAGGCAGCTCGAGAGCCTTACGAGGGAGACAGACACCTTACGGTCATAAAGCAGTTCCTCCCAGACAGAACTCGGGAGTGGCTGGGTCACAGGGTAGAGGCCTGATTAAACACTATCAAATCAAACACCCCGAAGAACGGCCAAACGACAGCCTTTCCGAGGCATTTTTGTGCCAGCGTCTTTCTCTTCGTTAGATCCCTGTTGATGTTGGAGGAGCCGAGATGACCTGAAACCGAACAAATTTAAAGCAAAAGTAGCCATTTACAGAAAATGGCTTCTTACTTTGGGACAGCCGAAAATGTCTGAAAACATGAGTAATGTGTCTGATAGCAACCAGCATAAAACAAATGTTGCAAGACCTGCTTCCTTATGTGGTACATCGTACTTTTATGCATGTACTCTGTGTGAACAAGAGGGTTAAAAGTTAAACAGTCGCCTAGGGCTACAAGCAAACACGCTGCACAGGTAGGAAATGGGCTTCTCGACTTCCAAACTATTACTATATGTCTTTAGCAGGAACTAACAGGCACCAGTGTGCAAAAATGTCTTTCCTGAAGGTGCTGGCTATTATGAAATTGGGCTGTTTTAATGTCTGAAATAGCCATCTGACCTTTAATCCAAAGTCATAAATTTATCATTGTCTGAAACTGGTGGACTATCATTCTTAGGAAGGCCAGTTTTTAGGATTTAGCATTTACAGAATACTTAGTCTCTAGTGTATGAAAAGAGATGTGAAATTCACCAGAGTACCCTGGAAAACGGCTGAATAAAAAGGAATTAGCTATTTTGAAGCCGGGACATGGTTCCATTGCTGAAGGAAGTAACAAAGGCAAGAGAAAAACAATGCCTGGTGAGCTCAAGTTAGTCTCTATATCATAAAATGATAAATACCTAGAAGTCATGTTTATGTATAATGAATTACAGTCCTTCCACATTTACCTTAGTAACATTTTACAGGGGTTGTATTTTACTCCCAACTACCAATTATGTCATCATTCTGGCATTTACCTGGACATAATGATACACCGCCAACCCATTCTTGTAACATAATTCATTGCTTAAAAGTGTTTGTAAAGTCACATGGCATTCTACACACATATAATGACTCGGATATTGCTATTAAATTTTACAGATTAAAGTTTAGTAAACCTCAAAAATCTGATGTTGGTTTCTTTGTATCTTATTAATCCTAAAGGAAAAGATGTTCAGCTATTTAAATGTCAATAAATGTGTAACCCTGTAAAAAAGCAGACATTGTATATTCCATGATACAATACCTCAACTACCATTTTAATGGAAGACAGAGACTTGCTTTTTTAACTATTAAAAGCAGGTCATTTAGACTTTCACTGCTACCCCTGTATTATGTCATCTATTAAACTATGAAAATACACTAAAAAAGCATGCACATACACACCTTCACACCTCAGACTCGCATACCCCAGGTTCCTTTCCTTGACTCATTAAACTGAGTAAAGAAATCACAACTGTACCACTGATTTGCATTCATTCAGTTTAACTTAGATTTGAGAAAAAACAAGAATTCAGATCCTTTTATAAGCTTGTGAGGTCACCAAATTTAAATTAAGCCTCTGCCTATAAAGCACATTAATAAAAGTACTATACAGAGGGAAATTTAATATGAATGGTTAAAATGCATGGAATTCAGATTTTACTGTCAAACAGCTCAATTAAACAAATTGAATTTTTAAGCAACAAAAGGGAATTGAATCAAATTAGGAACAGAGTGTGATGTGAAATGCGGACCTTTATGAGGAGCGCCAGCCCCTCCAGCATGGAGCCTTCTTTATTTGTTGCCTCGGCAGTTAGAGGAGCCTGGCAGAACCGCATCGCAACGGGATAAAAATGTTCACCGTTGAAACACAGTTTTTGGCTCCCAATAAATCATCTGTCACTTCATCACAGCCCAGTAGATAATGAGCAATAAAGTTTTCACACTCAGGGAATGAGGACACAGACACAAGAAATACAGCTGAAGCTGTAAGTCTGGCTCTGCCGTGAGTGGAAAGTGCTTTGTATAAGAAATGACCCTAAGGTTTCCTCCAAAGAAGAACACAGCATCTGTACAATAAACAATTTGCCGCATTAAAAATTAAATTGCATTTATTAGGAACTTTAATGACAACAGCATGTTGAGGTTGATATATTAAATAAAGAACGATGTTGATCCAGAAATAGCTCTGTGCTCAAAACCAGCAAAACAGGGTGGTCTATACAATGAGTCACTCTAATTTTTACTGGCATTATTTTAAATGTTTATGTGCATACACTGTTCCCCATTGGTATTTAAATACTGCTAACATATCTGTAATTCCAAAATAATTTTTATTTGGATGGGTTTTTGTATGCCCCTACCCCCATAAAATTCAATTGAAAAGAAAAAAAAAAGTCTGAGCTATTGATTCCAAAATCATATGCTGGTGTATTTCACAAATGCAATCCATTTCAGATGTTCTACAAAGGTTTCACCACAATTACCTTGAATTGTTTCTGACTTTTATTCACCCATCTCTGCAACCTGCACGTGGGTGGTCCACTCCATAACCAGAAACAATGCAACAGGAAATGAACCACAGAATATAGGAAAGAGCAAGAGAAAGAAAGAAGAGAGCAGGGAGGGAGAGAGGAAAAGAAGGGAGGGAGAGAGAGAAGGAAGGGAGGAAGAGAAGGAAGGGAGGAAGGGAGAGAGGGAAGGGAGGAAGGGAGAGAGGGAAGGAAGGAACGGAAAGAGGGAAGGAAGGAAGTGAGGAAGGGAGGGAGGGAGGGAGGGAGGGAGGGAAGAAAGGAGTCTCAGTGTCACATCAGTTACACTGAATAAATGTTTCATTAAAAATGCACACTGAAACTGGCACCATTCAATCTGGGGCAGTAAAATGACCCTCAAAACATATCTTTCTTGAGATGGTGGCCAGGTGGCAGGTCAGGCACTGGAGGGTGCCAACATCTGCTGAGACAGGAGCTGGCTTCAGGGCACAGGAAGGCGGGAAGAGCCATCATGCCTTTTGTTACGGGAGCTTTGCCATCGGCTCTCATGGCTGAAATGTGTGTGAGGCAACAACCTCATGGCTCTCTGAGGGGTTCCAGACCCCAGTTTCCAGAGCCCCAGTGGTGTGGCTGAGCAGGGATGAGAGCTAGAGGCCAAGGTGAGTTCTTGCCTGGTTCCTGTCTCACAGCCCTGAGACTCACATCCCACTGGGAGGGCATCCAGTCTTCCCATTAACCCCAAGAGCCCAAGGGAGGTGGGGGGGGGCACTTCCTGCACAAGGATGCCAGGCTGCACATCTGGAGCATGATATGAGTTATGAACCCCAACTTCTGCTTTCCCAAGTCCCCCTTTAGGGATGGGTCACATCACAAGTCTTGTGGGAAATGGAAAAATAAACTACCAATTATAAATAAAATTCTCAGCTGGAGGTGTTGCTTGTTTCCTAGTTGGGGTGAAGCAATTGCAGCCCAATAGCACTGCTTTGAACTAATGAGAACCGGAGAGTCTAAAGGGCCCATCCCAGACGTTCTCACCTGCGGGGTGGGTTCAACAGGATGACAGTGCCCTGTCACACACTGTTGACCCGAGACCCAGTATGCAGAGCAGGCAGGAGGCTCCAGAGGTGGATCTCAGGAAGGCTAAGAAAATACTATGCCTCCTCTGAGGTGGTCGCTGTGCCGTTCACTCAGTGATGGTTTATGGAAGGATGACTCAAACGGGGTGTGAATCACAGGGACTCTAGGACATCCATCCAACCTCAAATCTAGAATTCCCCCACCTAATCTCACATCTGTTCTATAAAAGTTTCTCCATCCCACAGAACTACAAATTTTAATTAACGCTTCTTGATCTTATTAATGTGTGTAAAAATATAATCAAACAACAAATTATAGCAATTTGCAATGGAAAGATATTAAACTAATGCTATGTGCTGTAGAAAAAAATTACACTGATATGTAAATAAATGCAAATACATATTTCCTTACTGTATTTTGTGCCTACTTTCTGAGAAAGGCAAGTCACTTAAAATCTTTATTTCTCAGTTGTATTCGTTAAAATAATGCATGTTAATTATATTCCAACATTCATCTGACAAATAACTGATAAGTTACACAATGTAACTACTAATAATCCATGCAGCCCATTTTATTATCTTATGAAATTAGAGATTGAACATTGATTATGACTAATAGGGGATTTCATCCAATAAAGACAGCACATGAAGAGAAGTATATAAAAATTGGGTAGCTGGCTTTTGAATAGCTAAAAGGAGCTATGTTAAGTCATTAATTAACAAAGACGAATGCTCTGGGCGAAGATGGTAATAGTTGTACTTTTTTAGACCAGAGATGAATTATTTATTTCCACCCTAGCTATACCATAGAGTGCACGCAGAGTTTGTTTAGCAACAATAGTAGAAATATATTTGCTACAGGGGCAGCCTGGTAATATTGCTTGTTAAGGCATGCTATTTGTAAGCAAATTTATATGAAAAGTATGCCATGTCTAATACTAAACTACTCCAGCCTCAGACTGAAGGGTGATTTTACAAACGTCCTGCAGCACTCCATCATCCCTTCATTTTAATGTCTTTATTTTATGATTTTGTTGATGAAATACTACTTACTCAGTGCTCAAAATCCCTTTTAGGCTGCAGGCACTGGCTAGTTGACATGGCAAGCTATATTTTACGGCCATATATTTCAGCTCTCTCTGTCCAAGTTGGAGGACACAGTAGCCAAGATGGTTTTTCATTGTAGAAATATATTTTCATATTTATTTATTGATTTGACTAATGTATCTATTTTTCAATTCACATGCTTATGTTTCAATCCATTAAAGTGATTCATGGTCAAATAATATGTTATTGCAAGTACAAAGAGGAGATAAAAATCACTGCACATTTGCTATAACACAAGAACAAAAATAATAAAAAAAGCATTGCATGATTAAATATAGTTTTAATTCCCAAAAGATCAAAACTAAAATGATGTTTTTAATTATACCACAAAAAGGCATAAAATAAGTTTTTTTAAAAAGTAGGATGCAATTACCTATGAAATCAGTTTCCCGGTAATAAATATTTTGTGGATGTTTCTTAACAAGATTAAGTACTCAGTACGGATTTAGCATAAGGCATGAAATTAACAACAAAATAAAAACTAAAACAGGTTTCCATTATTCAGCAGAAGGCTAAGATGGCGATGCTGACCAGCCCCAAGACATAGGAGCTCTGTTCTCCAAGTGCCTTGCTAAGACCAACACCATGCAGCTGTATTGTTGGGATCCTAGGTTTTCGGCTGAAGATAGCCAAGTGCACCTGCTTTCCTACCGGGAGCTGGGCTGCGCCTAGCCAAGCCTTGTGCTGTCCCCTTCTGTTTGGCCCCGAAGAGCCCCTCAACTGCACAAGGCTGAGGAGAAAGAGCTGCAGGGCTGTTGCTTCTCAGCACCTGCCTCCCCGAGGTCTCACAGCAAACTTCATTTTCCAGGAGTGTTTGTCTCAGAACTCCGGAGTCCCACAATAATTAAGACACACACATATGCACCCATGTGCACATGTACAGGCACGTGCTGCATGTGTGTGTTTGGAGGAGGTGTGTACTATTTCAGGACACACTACCTTGCTAGGCCATTGTGTTTAAAAACAGAGGGTGAATTTTTCAGAGGGGGATAGAGAAGTGCAAAGCCTCAACTAGCTCAAGACAAGAGAGGAAGCCACTTAATTCTCGGAGCAACCACTGAGTGTCGGCACCAGGAATACTCAAGCCCCATGGTCAATGAGCTGTCATGGAAACAGAAAATTGACAATAGAATGGGGTACAAGAGCAGCCGCCTCTCCCAGGAAGAGTGGGGAAAAGCAATTGATACTGAAGGCAATGGACATTTTAAGGTAGGTCTTAAAGGGGAAGTCAGATTTTGCATGGGAGTTGGGAAAACCTTCAAGGCAGAGAATACAAGGCTGTGAGTGTCCTGGCTCCCTGTGGAGGGTGTGATGTCCACTGTGGCAAAGTGGGAGATGCCTGACAGGCAAGGGCAGGGCATAGTGGGCAAGGCCAGGGTCAAGGTGTTAAGATGCTTCAGTCAACATCCAAAGGCTGTTAACTGCTCATCTGCCACGCGCACGGTATTGTGCTGAAGAAGCTGGGTTTAGCCTTCTGTCTGTCCAAAATATTTTCTATACAACTGGCCAGACCTTAGCTGCCTTTCAAAGAAATCTGGAAATAATAAAATTATTACTGGTGGTATGGAGAAGGGCTGTACCTCATTATCATCATCACATGGGGTTCTCTCCCACCTAGCCTCTGATCTTTTTCACAGCCTAACCCAGGAGGCCTATATTTCAAGTGCAGAAGCGTGGACCTCCCTGCTGGCTGCTCACCGTAAGACGGGTGCCTCTTGCTCCTGAAGCTGGGGTTAGGATCAGGTGACATCCCATGGCAAGGGGACACATTCTTCCAGAAAGGACTCCTGAGTCTGTGTGTGGAAGAACAGAAACTGCAGATGAAATTCATGCCCTTTTGGTGTGTGCATGCTATAGAATTGGAGAACGTTTGAAAGATTTAGCCAGGGGCTTGGGAGATGCCTGAAACAGCCTTTCCAAGCATGTCTAGGGGCAAACTGAGTTCAGATCTTGCTCCCTGTCATGCCTATCTGCCCCAAACCAGGTCAGCCGTCCTTCCCTGGTCTGCAGAACTTAGAACTGTCCTCCTGCTCCCTGCTCTCCTCCATGTGTGCCTCTCTTCACTGGACTGTGAATTCCTAGGCTGAAGGAGCTGTGTCATGCACAGGACACAGTAGATATGCAATTAATTTTGTCTATATTAAAGAACGAGTGAGATGCCCCATTCTCTGGAAGCTCTGCTAAAATCAAGATTGCAGGAATTTAAGAAAAAGCAAATAGAAGAAAAATAAAAAGAACTCACAATCCCATGGTCAAGAAACATCCATTTAAACATGTTGGCACATTTCCCTTCTACCTTTTTTCAATGAGAATTCACACTTTCAAAATTAATCTTTGGATCAAGCCATTCATACTGTTACATTGCCTGCATTTTATACTAAATATTTTTAACAACTAATTTTCCTAACTTTTTTTCCATAACAATCTTGAGTGCTTGCCTAGAATATCATGGTATGAGTGTGCCATGAATATACCACTGTTAGCATTTTTTAGCATTTTTTCCATCATCAAAGATGCTGCAACAAAAATTTCCAAAGCCAAGTCTTTCCATACATCTGTGATTATTTCCATGGTGTAAACCTGAAAGTGGAATTCAAAATGCCATGAAATCTTTAACCAGACGGACTGTACCAACATGCATTACCTTCATCTATGTGCATTATCCAATACCCCCCCAGCATCAGACACTATCATTAAAATGTTTTTATAAGTAAAATTTTATATAAGCTGTTTTATAAGTAAAACAATACTTTATTTTTATTTGCATTTTATTACTGTGCAAGTTTAGAGATTTTATGCTTATTGGCCATTTATATTTCTCCTCTTTAATTACTCTTTTAAATCTTCTGCATATTTTTCTTTCCATACTTTAACTTTTTATATTTATTAGTTTGTTATTTTTAACTGCAGAGGAACACAATGAAGAAAGTTAAACTTGTTCATAATCTCACCCCAATGATCTGTTAACTTAAAAAAAAATGTAAACATTAGAAAATTCAACAGCATGCCTTTTTTCTAATCTCAAAACCAACTCCAGTTCTTCTTTCCAAAGATAGTCATTGAAAATACTGTTTTTTCTACCATGTAAACCACATTATACACAAACACACATGCACACAGAGCTTTTTACCTTGCTTTCATAGTTAATAACATAGATTAGAGATTTTCCCATATAAACACAAATCACATTCTTTTTCCCAATTGCATATTATCTGTCATATAGATGTACCACACTTATTTAACCATTCCCCAAGCTGGGCACATCGATGGTCTTTATTTGGGTTTTGTTACCTTAACAATACCACAGCACCAGAATGAAAATACCTGTGCGTATATGTGTGGGCTCACATATGTGCGCATGTGTGTGTAGAGAGAGAAAAAGAAGAGGCCTCTGTGAGTCCCAGGACAAATTCTAATGATGAGGGTTTGCAGCTTATATTTGCCTTAGTGACTTAAAGAATTCTTTCTGTATTGAAGATGTTAACACTTGAATTGCAATATAAGTTGCAAACATTTTGTCGTAATTTATTATTTGCGTTATAATTTTTTAATTTGCAAGTGCATTTTGGAAATTCAAATCTATGTGCTTTTCTTGCTTGGTTTCCACCTGTGATGCCACACTTTAAAAAGCTTTTGTCACAGTAAGAGCAGATAAATGCAGATAAACTTTTACTCTTTTCTAGTACTAATGGAGATCTATTTTTAAGCATAAAATATTCATCTTTCTGGTACTTATTTTTGGTTTCATTGTAAGGTAGGGATCTAACTTTTCTTTTTCCAAATGCTTAACTAGTTACCCCAAACTGTATACCAAATAATCTATCCTTTTCTTGCTACTCTAAAATGCTATCTTCATTGTACACTGCATTATTTACGCCTCTTTCTGAAATTTCTTTTCTGTTCTATTGATTCATTTATCCCCGCACCAAGAGCACATTGTTTTAATCACTCTAGTATTTTAATACCTAGTAGGTCACATCCTATCACGTTATTCTTATTTTTCCAAATTTCCTTGGCTCTTCTCCGTCATTTATTTTTCCAGATGAACTTTAAAAACATTTTGTTGAGTTCCACCCCAAATCCCACTGGGACCAGAATTGGATATTCATTGAATTTGTAGATGAATTAGGCGAAAGTTGACATCTGCACTATTAAATCTTCTCATACAGGAATATTATTCTTCATATTCATTTAAGGCTTTTTTTTCCTGTCCTTTGGCAAAGTTTTATATATTGCAATACTTTTCTAGTACATTTTGTAAGTTTATTCAGACATATTTTATATTTCAGTTGCTATTATAAACAAGGTCTTTTTGTTATATGTTTTCAGTTGTTTATGTAACATAAAAATCTATTGTTTCTGCACAGTAGTTTAATATTAAAAATATTTAGTCAGTTAATATTGTTAAAAATTAGCTAAAACTATTTTAGTAATCCTAATATGTTTTTAAGTGATTCCCTTAAGTTTCACAAATAAAGTTACATCAACGACAAACAATGCTAATTTTATCTCCTCCATTCCAGCCTTTCTGTGTAACTTTTCTCACATTTTTAAAGAGATTCCCTAAAACTTACAAGCGGCCTTTTAAAATAGCTTTCATAGTGTTTTGTCTCGTGTTGCTGTAACTGCAGAGGACATGATTCTAGAGAGATCTGGAAGGTGGAGAGGGATGGTCTTACATCAATATTATTTTCATGTTAAAAAAATTCCTTTTTTTCCTTGTTATTATTATCAAGAACAAATGTTAAATTTCACCAAGTAGCTTTTCTGCATCAAACACGATGTTCCTGTGTGCTTTCTGCAGCACCCCGCACACCTAATAGGTGCTACAGATATCTCTGGATGATTCTTTGTTGCATACCGTGAATACTATTAAGTAGTCACAGGACATCACTCTCAAGTTTGGAATCTTAAGTCAGAAAAGTTTGAGTTCAAATCCCAGTTCTACTACTCCCTGATTATATGACAGAGAACAACTCCCTCGACTAGCTCAGGCCATGGGACCTTCCAGAATTCCACGAGATCTAGGTACACAAAGCACTTGCACTGGCACGTGTTCCACATATGTGAACAGCAGTCATTATTTTTGATCACCTTCTTCCTTTCAGCATGCTAAAACCTTAAAGATGTTCAC
Source organism: Alouatta palliata (assembly GCA_004027835.1). Lineage (NCBI taxonomy): Eukaryota > Metazoa > Chordata > Mammalia > Primates > Atelidae > Alouatta > Alouatta palliata. The sequence continues at coordinate 11,596 of PVKV010019011.1, forward strand.
ATCTATTTTTGTAGGTTAACTAGATTTATGGTGGGTTTTTAAAATATCTTTATCTAGCTTTGACATCAAATATCTTCTCATTTTAATAAATTGACTTGAATTGAAGAGACTCCCTCCTTTTCTCTGCCCAGGAATTAATTGTAGCTTGGAAGTTGGAAAGAAGTGAAAATCCCATTTGAAACCAGTGGTGATTGTTACCATTTGGAGAGGTAGAGGGGGAACTGCTGTGCTGTGTTTGGTCTTCAGTTTTAGGCGGTGAAAGAGTCAATTCAGGTTTTTCTGTCTTACATTGATCCACATCTCTGCATCTAGTTACGTATGTTAGATATTTGTGAATGACAAAAGTACCATTTTAGTGGGGGAGTTTGACATACTTCTCATTAGTATCAAAAGTAAAAAACACTATATGTAAGAAATTTCAATAATATAGTGTATGTAATATTAATAGTATAATTAATACAAAGTATAATAGAATTAATATATAACAAAAACATTGTGCATTGGGAAAGTGATTTTTGCATTTTAGTTTTGCTCCTATTAACGGGAAGATACATTCTTTTTTTGTCCTTTCAAAAAACCAGCAGTCAATTTTATTTACCAAACATATTAAGGTTCCTATAACATTCTCATAGGTAACTCTATTCTTATCAAATCTTTTCTTCTACTATTCTCAAGTCAATTTATGTGATTTTTTTGTCTTCTTGAGTGGAATGGTGTTTTTTATTGTTGATAATATTAAAAACATTAACAGCCATAAATGTGCATATTGATACAGCTGTGACCACATCCCATGAGGCTTCTCACGCCTCATGCTCATATTATTTATTTCAATAACTGTAATTGAAGTTTGTTTCTTTTGCCCATTTTTATTGACCTGTCTTTTCCATTCATGGGAAAAAAATTTTAATTTCCAAGTAGTCATTTTGTTGATCTTATTTTTTAAACTGTTATTATTTTTCTGCATTTTCATGACAGACTGTGTCCACGTATTCCGTTTAGGGGAATATATGGATGTTTTCTTTTAGAAAATTTGATAAATTTCTAAATGTTCTATGGACATTTAAAAATAATGTATTTTTTGCAGGGTATAAACTTTATTATATATTTATACTATGAATATTACATACACTAATTTTATGATTGAAATTGCTTACGTTGTATAGTACTTTTTACTTGATACTAACAAGAAGCATGTTAAACTCTCCACTAAAATGGCACTTTTGTCATTCACAGATATGCAGCAATATTTGCTTGATCTATCGTCATTGTTAAAGTCTAAAGTTTTGTGTTATTAGAGTTTATATCCATTCGATTGAAGCCGAAACTCACCCAGGGCACATGGAGAAACAACTTTCTTTTGGCTAGACCTACACCAGTCACTTCAAGGCTGCTCCTTCTCCGCTCCCCACATTAAATCTAGGGCAAGTCCTATGATGTTTCGGCATTCTTAGGTAAGAGAAAACCCCCGGCCACTTCTGGTTACAAAAATAGTCTCAGTTCAGAGCCTCTTCTGTCCAGTGTAATATTTTCACGCTCCTAGGAGTCAGCACCCCTGCCTCTTTCTCTTTGCTCTGCCAGCCCCTCCCCTGTTTCCCCAGCCCCCCAGGCCTGCTGCCATCTGCCCCGCTCCGGACTCACGCAAAGGAGGAGGGAGAGGCGAAGGGATAGCAGCCTTGGTACCTCCAGGCTTCAGGCCTCTTGGTGTGTCCTTCCTCCTCCTCATCTTCCTCCTCTCTCTCTCTCCCTTCAACACGGCGGTGGTGGAGGTGGAGGGTTGATCGCCTCTAAGCACCCCTCAGCCAGGACCTCAACCTGAAGCCTGAGCCATGGGAAAACAGCTGATTAGCCCATGCCCGGTGGCTGCCATCACTCCTAACTGCAGCCCTCCTTTCATTACTGCCTGGCAGGGTGCAGTAGCCATAGCCTTTTACCCCGTGGAGCTCCAAGGCTGCAGCCAGCCTTCAGGCCCTAAGCTGCAGGGGCCGTACAGCAGGTTCTCAGGAGCCTGTCCCCGGGGTCAGGAGAAGAAAACCCTCTCTGGAACACAGATTAGGGAGCAACCCACAGCAACCAATTCTCTCCCCATTCCCTCTAGCCAGCACTGACCTTTTATTCTCCGAGAGCCAGAAAAATGGGTTTTGACCACCCTGTTTGCATTTCCTGCACAGGTGGGCCAATCCCTCACTTTTGGAAAGCAGGAAGCAGCAGCCCCATATCCTGGGGCATCAGCCAACTCTGAGACTAAAATAGTTTCATGTTAGCAACCTCTTACAAAATTCATCATTAGTCATAACGGGTGCCAATACGAAATATATACTCTCATTCCATTTCACGACTTTTCATCTTATTGCCATATTAATTCATTCTGGTATGTAGTAGCCTAGTATATTTTTACCCACCATGTAGTCTTATACATGGTTGGATTATCTCTTTTTACACAGACTTAAATCTTTGCCTTTTAATGCAGTAATTTATTCCACTCCTATTTATTAGGATAATAGATATATTAGGTCTTACTTCTGCCATCTGTATTATGCTACTTCACGTTTTATTTTTCTGTCATTATCGTCTGTCTTGTGCTTTGCTGATCAAGTTCCCCTAGCATATATACATACATATATAAAATTTTTTGAACATTTTATCTGTTATATAAATTTTTAGGATGCCATAATAAAGTACTACAAACTGAGTAGCTTAAATCCATAGAAGTTTATTATCTCGTAGTTTGGTGGACGAAGTCTGAAATGAAGGCATTGGCAGGACCAGGGTCCCTCCACAGCCTCCAGAGGAGGAGCCCTCTTTGCCTCTTCAGGATTCTGTAAGCCCCAGGTGTTCTTTAACTCATGGAAACATCATTCCAATAGCTGCCTTTGACATCACACTACATTCTTTCAAGGACACCAGCTGTATTGGATTAGGGGCTCACCTTACTTCATTAGGACCTCACTTTACTAAATTACATCTGCAACAGTCTTATTTCCAAACAAGGTTGCCTTCTGAGGTACTGGGGGTTAGAACTTGAACAGTTTTGGTGGGGGGCTGGGGGGAGAGCACAATTCAACCCATAGCACTTGTCACTTTGGGGTACCCTGGAACTGTGGTGAACCCTGGCGCTTTTGAGCAAGCACTCAAAAACTATTAATGAATGGATTTAAAGGGATGACAGGATAAATAATGCCTGGGCACACATCCCACCTGTGGATTTTGCTGAGCTTCTTATCCCCCAAGGCCTCCTGGCAGTGGTGCCCACTGGGCTGGAGGACGGGGACAGGCATGAACTCACAGGAGCAAATGCACTAACAGAGCCTGTCAGGATGCCAGTCCACTGTGGGCCCAGCTGTCACCAGCATGAGAAAGTCCAAGCACAGTCATGCCTCTTTTTGCTAAGAGACTGAAATACCTCAGAGGGACAGTGTGGGCTGTGTCACCTCCCTGAGTCACCCACCATCATCTGTGGATCTATGGCTGGGTTGTAAATCTGTTGCAGGTCCAGATTCCCGCAAGCGATTGGTACTTTCCCCCCTGCCCCTCCCCTCAATCAATTTCCTTCTTGAAAATCCTCTTCTAGCTTCATCGGGCAACCTTCCAAAAGGGAGAAAAGCTCAGGTATAAAAAGTGATCAGCCCTGGCTCCCTGGCATGTGCAAGTTTCAATTTAAGATTTACTTTCTGCAGGATCTTTTCCAAAGTCTAAGGTGAGCTTTATCCACTCCTCTTTTTTTCTTAGACATATCAGGCAAAGTTCTTATGGAAGAAAGAAAACACTAATTTCAACGAATTCTATTTAACTCTAAAAATAGTTCAAACAGGTAGAACATGGATAATCAAAAATGTCTCTTCCTCATCTCTTAGTAAATGGTGGGAATCAACTTCCCAAAAATGGTCCTCTATTACAGATGGCACAAATCAGTTATTGATATTCACAAAAGAAATATTAAAAAATTTATTATTTGAATGAAAAGCATATGTTAAGCTTCTTATGTCATTAAACAAGGTACAGAAAATATTTTGGTCTAAAATATTCAGGTGGAAAATATATATTAGGCCTCTAAAGTGCTAACTAGATATTGAATAAAAACGTATACCAACCCAAATGTAAGAAATGACTCATAGTTTTTTCCAGAAAATACACTCATATCTAGAAAAAGAGAGCAAAGTTCAGAAAGAAACAAAACCAGATGTTCTGTTCAGGACTGGCCCTTAAATGGAGTAACCTTAGAAGGAAGACAGCCTCAGTTCAGAGACTTAGGCAGTAGTTTCAGGTGAGCCTGGGGTAAATTTACCCCAGTAACTTGATTCCAGTAACCCAGAAGGGCAAGTATTTATTACCATAGTTATAAACCCACCAGAAAAATAAATCAAATAGAAATCTACACTCACAATACAACCATTGCCGTGGCTGTTTCAGCAGAACTTGTTTCTGAAATCTAAGCAATTGGACAGAAATTCTTGGAGAAACGTTCAGACCCTAGGCAACTCCCTCCTGCCTTTCCATCTTCTGGGGCAAATCTGCATCTGCACTCTGATATTCTCAAAGCAGGAGAGCAAACTAGGCAACATCTCACAGCTGTTTGTGTGTAAGAGTTTGGTTTGAGAAACCTGTCTCTCTTCCTGTGGTCCACCGGAAAGAGAGGTTAGTCCCTAGGCTTGACCTGGTCCAAACCACCCTTCCCAGGCAAGATGTCACTCTTTGTGGGAGAACGTATTTGCCCAGTTCTGCGGTGGGCACTTGGACCTCAGAGAAGAGAGTGAAGTTTGAGTCTTCATTGCCTGTTCCTCCAGCTTCCTAATATTTTTCTGGTTGTTGTTTCAGATAATGCTAACCAACTCCCTGAAATAAAGAAGAGCCTGCAAGTTCAGCATTACCATGTCCTTATTTGCTAGTTCAAGTTCTCACTATGATATAATGTGGGCAAAGACATAGTCTGCCCTAGACATAGGAAGAGTCCTTGCTGCCTTGCTTGAGCAGTGAAATGGAAGGCCATACAAGTATAGAGAATACTTCTCAACTCAAGGCCGAGTGAGTGAAGACCCAGCAGGGCCTACACTTTAATCACCAGGGCAGCAGCAGAAACCAGCAGCTCCATGCTCAGTCCAGGTCTCCTCGTGGTTTCGTCCATGACACAGGTAAGAGGCAAATGGATGTCAGCTTGGGGTTTGTACACTCACCGTCAACAGGAAGCAGAAACAGGCATTGAAGTCACACCTGTTTTAAGTATCACTTAATCTGCTTGTGTTTACCGTAAAGAGTAGCAGCAAATAAATGCTCATTGAATTCCCCAACTATATTAAAAGCATTCTCTGATTTTGCATGTCAAAAATATCTGTGCTTCTTTTTTTTTTTTTTTGAGACGGAGTTTTGCTCTTGTTACCCAGGCTGGAGTGCAATGGCGCGATCTCGGCTCACCGCAACCTCCACCTCCTGGGTTCAAGCAATTCTCCTGCCTCAGCCTCCCGAGTAGCTGGGACTACAGGCACGCGCCCCCATGCCCAGCTAATTTTTGTATTTTTAGTAGAGACGGGGTTTCACCATGTTGACCAGGATGGTCTGTGCTTCTTTTAAAAATTCATTCAAATAGCACTAAACAGAAAACTGTTAAAGAGGGACACCTGATGTGTAGATTTGAAGGGACAGAAAACCACGGGAAGCTGTGATCTTCTAGGATAGGCCCAAATAACTGTATTTGCAAGGACTGGAGCCCGATCGCTCATGGACATGGCTAGATAGACGTGGAGTCTTGCTGCCGTCTCCTGCTCAGCTTCATCTCATGGCGACCCCATCCCAGCTCACCCCATTCTCCCATCTAAAGCCATGTCCCATGGTTCTGCCCAGCATCCTGGTGCCCTGCTCCTTCCTGCCCCTGCCTGGTCTCTCCTTAGCCTCCCTGGCATCTCCTTTCTGGGATCCTACAGCATTTTCCCTCTGCAGCCCCTCCGCACCGTTGGGTGCTGAGAATATTATTCCCTTCCCAGTTAAGTTTGTTTCAAGTGGGTGTTTTGGTTTCCTGTGGCTGCCATAACAAACTCACCAAACCTGGGGGCACCTAAAACAAACAACAGAAGCTTCCTCCCTCACAGTTCTGGGGACCAGGAGTCTCAGATGATGGCCTTGGCACTGGTGGACCCTTTTGGAAGCTCAAAGGGAAAGCAAGTTCAAGCCTCTGTCCCGGGTTGTGGTGTGCACAGCAGTCCTTGGTGTTGCTCGGCTTGTAGACACCTCCCCCTAATCTCTGCCTTCGTCTTTGAATGTGTCTTTGTGTCTCTCTTATTCTTGTAAGGACACTAGTCATTACACCCTCCTCCATTATGACTTCATTTTAACTAATTACCTCTGCAAAGAATCTATTTCCAAATCAGGTCACATTCTAAGGTTCCTGGATGGACATGAATTTAGAGGGGACATTGTTCGATCCAGCACGCTAGGGATCTGACCTTGAATTTTAATACGCTTCTCTCAATGCACCTGGTCCAGTACCCTAAGCTGAACAAACACTCCAGAATTAGGTGTTGGTGATTAATTTTACCTTATCTTGTCTTGTCCCAGTACAGACACTTGACACAGCAGAGAAGACACATGGGTGTGGCCCATGGAGAGACTTACGCAGGTACTCGATGACCTCTGAAGTTGCCAGAAATCATGTAGGAAGGGCGACAAAGGATTGAAGAGTTTGCAGAGAGGGACCTGTATCAACATAGGCCTTGAAAGAGTTAAATTTCCGAAGCAAAGGAGTTAGTGAAGCCACAGACGCTGAGAGAACTGCAGGGGCGTTCAGCCCCGCAAGATCCCTTCTGAGCACAGTGCAGGCAAGTGCTGGCATGGAAAGGACCCCCAGATGAGCCAGGAAGTCTTCCACTCCATCATGAAGAATTGTTCTCTGGAGTGGGGGCCAGCGGGGACGTGTTTGAAACACTTACCATATGTGCCTGAGAAGGGTCTAATTTGTCCATCTTGAAATTTTGCCTTTCTTTTGAAAGGATAGTTAATTTAAAGTAATTTGTTTCACAGGTGAAGCCTTTTTCCAAGTGTTTAATATATCGCCCTTGGTTGCCTGAACAATTAGAAATTGTCACCAAAGAAAAATGTCGCAGTTCATGTAAATAACTGTTTACCTAAAGGAATGAGAACCCGCGAGAGTCAGCATACTTTAATGAGGCATGACAACAGAGAGAAAGCCAGGGCCGGCTGCATCTGTGAAAGCTGACATTGCTTATGGTAAAAATTGGCCAAAACAACTATTATTTGTTTTTTTCTTGTCAGAAATAATGTAGCTTGAAAATTTTCAACAGGCAGCATGAGCCCAGACCATTTGTTACTTCTAATGGCCTAATTGTTCTCCTGGCAGATATAAAAAATTGGGGCACTTGTGTCGTTTACCTAAATTTCTAATTAATGCAATGGCAAAAGAGAAATTGGAGCAGGGGGAAAAAAAAGTTGAGCAATGTGACTGTTAGCTGTTATGTAACCTGCTCTGTTAACTTTCCCACCATTTTCCCCAACAGCAGGGACTTTTGACCACCAACTAGACGTCATACTGTTTGTTTCAGCAGGAGGAGGGAAAGACATATATCATTTGCTCAGATCTTCAGGAAACGGGGCTTCTGCTTTCTTAGCAAGCAACAAAAAACCCCACTGCATTGAAAGGTGAGTTACATGCAGTTGGCATTTCCTAAAGAATTTGTACTTCTGCCTACCCCTGAGTAGAAGAGACATCCATCCACATCTGTGTAGCTCCTAAACCATGCTCAGGCATAGATTCTAATCTGTAAATCTGCAACTGGATTTCTAATTTTCAGGCTTTGGCATACCATGAATCATCTAATATTTGAAAATGGCGGGAATTGTGCATAGCTGTAAAACAACCTCTTACATTGAAGTCTTAACATTCTGTCTGTTGGACCCTTGATGATGTTTCTCTTGCAGTTCAAAACAATCCCCCTGAAACCAGAGGTAAAAGCGCATTCCAGAAATAAAATTATGGTTGACATTAACAAAGCTATAATAATGCGAAGCAGCAGTGCCCACTGTGTTTTCCTTAGAACGAAAATTCCATGAAATGCTTGGTGGAAAAAAAAAAAATCAAACAATCTGAGGCATACCAGCCTTTCCTCTCAGAGCCCACTGATAGATGAAAGGTTCTGAGAAGGTCTGCAGTAAAGAATCATCTTTCAAGGTATTTAGATCCTCATTTTTCAAATGTCTTTGACTTCACGACCCTTATTTTTACATGGAAAAAAAATCATATCCTGCAGAAAAGAAATCTGTGGCATCTAATTCTGATGAAGTACTTACTGGTTTGTGAAGGAATCCATTCCAGCGATAAGGCTAATAATTGGATTAAAAGAGATGAAGTGCATGGAACACCTAGTGAGAGGCTGAGGTGTACTGTCTAATAGATGCTAGCTGGCTAGTGAAGAAAGAAGAGGGGAAATTATTCTTCATATTGAAGTTTTAAAAAATACCTTCTGAGGCTTTCCTCCATGGCTTAGAGAATCAGAGACCAGAGATCTGAGAATGACCGATGCCTGCTCCTTCAAATTGCCTCTGCTCCGAAGGACAAACTTCTGATTCCCATAACAGCAACTTACACAGAAAGGTTTCCCTATTCTTTAAAAGTGGTCAATGTCGTCTGCATAGAGCCAGCTTCTGGGAGTCCTTTGCCAAACGTTGCATCCTGAACCATTTCCATTATGGTGGAGCCCATTACCATGCAGGTATTTTTTTACTCTCTAGTTCCAAATATTTAATTCTCTGAGAGCTGGCATATTCTGAGTCCTGAGTTTTCATGGGAAGCACTGTGACATCACTTGTCTGCATTTTATCTTCTTTCTCTCTAGCTCCCAGCTCATGGCATCCATTTCCATGATTTCAAATATTACCTGTGTGCTAGACCCAAAGTTTATTTCCAATCTGTGCTTACCTTTCACTTGTGACCTCTACTTGGATATCACAACTTGAAATTTACGTATGTGAACCAGACCTTTTGAACCTCCTGCCGTGCCCCCAAACTCTGTAGTTCCAACCCTGTTTTCCCACCTGTAATAACAGAATCCAGCTGGTTTCTCGAGCTGAAAATCCAGGTGTCTTCCTTGATTTGCTTCCAGTTCATCCCCAAGATCTGTAGGGCCTACTACCAACACCTATGGTGAGCAGGTCCAGTTCCCTCCATGTCCCCTGCCACTGTCCACTCTCTGTAGCTACTACAGTGGCCCCCTGGCCACTCGTCCCACCTGAGGCTTAACTCCCTCCTGTCCATTCTCCGGAGAGCAAATGGAAGGACTTTAAACCTAGCAGTGAATACAGTGTTATCACTTCCTCGCACAAATTCCTTCTAAGGAATCATGATGAATTTAAAATGAAATCCCAACTTCTGAAGGTAGACCCTGGGTTAAGGTCATCTGTCACCTTCTTTCTTCTCTAGCCCATTCCCAAATGTCACCCTTCACTCTCTTATACCCTGGCAAGAGAGCTTCTGGAAGCTTCTTCTAGTAACCAAACAGCTTCTCTCAGCCTCAGAGCCATCACTCGAGCTGTTCCTTCTGCCTTGGAAGCTCCTCTTTCCACTATGCTCTCCCTTCCCTTCCCCTGGCCAATGCCCGCTCATACTTGGGTCTCTGTTGTTTTCCCTCTTGCTATTACATGTACCTCATGCTCGTTCTTACACAGAAATCCCTGCCTATTTCTCAAAATATTTCCTTTCGATCATCACTTTTAAGATTCTTGGTTCATGTTGACACACTGCTTTCCAGGAAGGACAATCACTTCCTCCTCTAGATGGTAGTATAGGAATCTGTCGGTATCGTCACAGCTGTACACATTTCCTAGGGCTGCCGTGACAAAGTACCACAGACTGGGGGCTTAGAACAACACACGTACACTGTCTCGGAGTTCTGGAGGCTAGACATCCAAACCCCAGGTGTTGGCAGGACCAGGCTTCTCTGACGGGTCTAGAGGAGACTCCTTCTTTCATCTTAGTTTCTGGCGTCTGCCGGCAGTGCTTGGCCTGCAGGCACAACACTCCAGTGATGTGGCTTATGTTGCCTGGTAGACGCAGCATTCCAGCGACGTGACTTCTTCTCCCTGATCTTCCCATCTTCTTCCCGCCGTGCGTGTCTGTCTCCATGTTCAAATTTCCCTCTTGTACAAGGGCACTAGTCCTACTGGATTAGGGGCCACCCTGATCACCTCGTTTTAACCTTTTGCCTCTATAAAGACCTGATCTCCAAATAAAGTCACAATCTGAGGCCCTGGAAGTTAGGACACCAACATATGGTTTTGTAGGACAGACACAACTCAACCCTGGCCAGCCCGGCTCCTTGTATGATCATATTTATAAACACTATCTATCTGCTCACTTCCAGTTGCTTTAATTTCCTTTGGCATAGTCATTTGTGAATGTGTACATTTGCTCATGCTTCTTCATCACTAGCACTTTTTTTTTTTTTTTTTTTTTGAGACAGAGTTTCACTCTTGTTGCCCAGGCTGGAGTGCAGTGGCGTGATCTCGGCTCACTGCAACCTCCGCCTCCCAGGTCCAAGTGATTCTCCTGCCTCAGCCTCCCAGGTAGCTGGGATTACAGGCACACGCCACCATGCCTGGATAATTTTGTATTTTTTAGTAGAGATGGGGTATCTCCATGTTGGTAAGGCTGATCTCAAACTCCCGACCTCAGGTGATCTGCTCACCTCAGCTTCCCAAAGTGCTGGAATTACAGGCATGATCCACCACGCCTGGCCAGAGCTTCTTTTGTGGATTTCCATTTATGCCTTTGTCACGTTCAGTCCTGACAGAAATTCTTTGAAGCATTTCACCCACCTCTTCTGCTCTGCTTGCCCAGGGATGTGTTGATCGCCCAGTTAACAGAAGGAATTACAAACGGAGCACTGCCCTTGTTCCTCTGGTTACTGGCGGGAACATGCTCCAGAAGCATGAAAGTGAGCAACTTGCTTGTCAACAGGAAGACTGGACCTGCTGTCACACGGGACTGGCAAGAGCTAAAATTCAATTGCCCAACCCCCAGCAAACATTCTAGAAAAGGATGGTTCCCATTGGTCAAGTGAAAAATAACCAAAAACTCTTCTCTCTGTGACTCATTTCTACCTATAATGGCCTCAATTGTCGCAAACTATCCTAGCAGTGCCTATTTTTTAAAGCCTTTTTATTCATTTCCACTAAACATGCCAAGCACTGCTATTACGATGTGAAGTGTGAATTTTTTAAAAACCATTGAACTGTACTATATTAAAGCAATAAAAGTGATTATCTAGTCCAAACCCCTCCAATTTACCAATGAGGAAAATGAGATTTAGCGAGTTAAGCCTAAGATTCCATGGACGATTAGAGGAAGAAAGCAAGGTCTAGAACACCAGCTGCCCGCGCCCAGCTGAGCTCTTCCCCAGCCTGGCTGTTGTCTTTGTGACTTCGGACCTTAGGAAATACCTCAGGTGAATGTGATCATTGGTCGAGGTGACAGTGATTACTCTGATATTCATGACTATGTGACAGGCCTGGTATTCCGCTCCTTCCTCACATCTCTCACCCTAGGCCCGTAACACCCCTCTGTTGCAGGCACCATCCCACTTTATAAAATAAGCCCTGCAGTTTGGGAGCTCACTGGCCTGCTGCCCAGGTCATAGAGCGCTGAGTTCAGGCCAGGACTTGGCTCGGGTTTCTAACACGAGTTAGCTCTTTCCACTAAATTCCACTGAATTTCCACTGAAATTCTGACTTCCTTCAAGACATAACGGTCACACCTGGCCTTTTCTGGCATCAAAAAGCTCCTTGGAAAAGCAGAATTAATGAAATAGGTACTGCAGAGCAACTTGTGCAGTTCTGAAATCTCAGTCCTGGAATAAGTCCTTCCATTGCCTCACTGCTATACACAAACCTTCTTCCCCAGCCCCATAAACTCAGAAACTCACGTTTCTGGATCTGAAAAATACAGTTAAATTCAAAGAGCCATTGACGATGTTTTCACAGAGATGTTTTCTCTCTTGCATAAATGGGAACAGTTCCTATTTAACGTAAAACTAGGCCCTGGCAGCAGTGTCAATATTTCTAGCTTCATTATTATACGTGTGGTCTTATTGATTCCATTCATAGTTTTACTGTTAAGAATTAAGTCATGAGCCTTGTTTCTTAATCCCATTTTATCCTCACTACTCATCTGAATCATTCTTTACATTAAAGGATTAGTGCTTGGGGTGCAACTGGACAAATAATAATCCACCTTGGAAAAGACAGTTTTCCAAAAAGGAAACAAGGGTAATTTTTCCGTGTAAGCAGGCTTAGCAAAGAGGGCAACGGCCTTGAAGGTACTTAAAGAGTGAGACAGCGTCCATGCATAGCAATTCCTCCTCAGTAGATAGGGAGAAGCATTCCATTTTCCATAATAATAATCCTGACTTCTCCTGCTCCAGGTAAGTAACTCCATCACCATGGAACACCATGGCGCTGCTTTCCTCGGCAAGAGTAAACGCCCTAGCATGGGGTTCTACCTCTTCAGGCACCCTAAAGCCTGATGAGAGGTGGGACACAGGAGACCACCAGGATTTCTGCGGCCCCTCAATGACAACGAACCTGTGCTCTCCACATCGAGGTGGTAGAGAAGTTTCAGCATCTATGACAGCCGCCCCTCGTTTATGTTTTCCCACTTGGGAGAGTTGAGTGAGTCCTGATTCACTCCACAGCTGAGCTGCTTCAGGGGAAAGAGCTACTATCCATTAGAGAAAAAAGCCCTCTCTGTTGGAGAGAAATTACTTTAACCATTGAAGGGTAAGTCACTCATCCAGGTAAACCTCAGATTGGAAACCCTAACCCCTCATTACTGACAGATTCCAAGCCAGCCGGAGATCCAGCAGAATAAACATTGATGTCCACAGCCCCAGGGAGACTATCCGCCAGCACGAGCAGTGGGACCTCTGTTCCCTCTCCTTGCTTGAACACCATGAGGCAGACACTGCCATCGTCCACTGCCCCACGTTTGTACAAGCATAGACTTAACATATGGAAGTATGCTGGACTCTGCTGTGTAGAGGATGGGCCCATGTCTGCGTCCTCGAGGATGGAATGGCTGACTAGAAGCAGCATCACCCAAGGAAATTCTATAGCTTTAGGGCAAAGCAGATCCAGAGGTGACCTCTTACTCTGCCCCTCCCAATCTTGGCAGCCTCTGGCAACTCCCCTAACTGGTCTCAGGAGTTCCAGTATCCTCATTGCCAAAATGGGGCTAGAAATACCTATTCCTCAAAGGCTGGAAGCAATAAATGAGGCAACAGACACAGATGTAAGTATCTATTCCAGTGACAGACACTCATTAAAGAGCCACCATGATTACTGTCAAAGCCAGACTCCATTATCGATGGAAAACTGAGCTGAAAGAAATGTGCAGCCAGGACTGTCATTCACTATTATTTTAATTAATCGATTTAAGTATTGAGGCTTCAAACAGAGTCATTCAAAAGAAAAACATGAGAAGAGTAAGCTGAAACGGCTTGTGATCTAGTTTTAAACCTGCTACTTCCTGGTTGAAGAGTTTGGTTAACTAGTTTACCAGTTCTTTGTTTTGTATTCCTCACCTATGAGACAAAGATGATTAGTCACAGCATGATTATAACACACAACTCCAGAAACAGCAGGATACACTGCTAGTCAGTGAAAAAGCCATGGTACATAATGGGTACACAATAAATGTTTGTTGAAATAATGAAAGTTAAATGAAAGCACAGAAATACCTGTGTTCAATGTGACCAAAAATATATCTGAACCTATTTGTCAATAAAAAATGAGAGTTGAATAGCTCCAGTAATAATATTTTTAACGTTCTTTTTATTCTTTCAATAATCAAACAAGTATCACGTGTCCAGTATGTGCTTGCATACTGTGAACATTAGAACATTGAGGAAATACAGCCTAGGGCTTGGGATCTAGTGGGGAAGACAGGCAGTTTTTTAAAGCACTATGTCTATGCCATAACAGAGGAGCAGATGAGGAGTTTGGAGAGCACAAGACAAGGTAGACAGCTAAACAGGTCTGTTGAGATCAAAAGAAACTTCCTGGAAGAGGCAAAGCTTGAGTTGATACTTGAAGAAAAAAAGAAATTGGAATTCTCGAACAAGAGGATAAGCATTCCAGATAGAATTTTAGGGTGCGTAAGTGGGTGTCACGTGCAAAAGTGCAGGCTTGTGTGAGTAGTACCAATAGGGTGCAGTGTGAGGTCCATGCAGGGAGGCATAAGAGAGAAGCAGAGGCCACATCAGCAAAGGCTCAGAAGCCACAGGCTAAACTCCACCTTTGTATGATGAAAATCACTCAGTAAGCAGAAATCTAACATTATCCATAGGAGAACACGACTAGAGGGGGTGAAATAGAGGCCTCCATTAAGAGGCTAGTGTATGAGTCTGTTCTCATGCTGCTAGTAAAGACATATCCAAGACTAGGTAATTTATAAAGAAAAAGAGGTGTAATGGACTCACAGTTCCACATGGCTGGGGAGGCCTTGCAATCATGGCAGAAGGAGAAAGAGGAGCAAAGGCACATCTTACGTGGTGTCAGGCAAGAGAGTATGTGCAGAGGAACTGCCCTTTATAAAATCATCAGATCTCATGAGATTTACTCATTATCACGAGAACAGTGTGGGAAAAACCTGCTCCCTGATTCAGTTACCTCCTATGGAGTCCCTCGTATGACACGTGGGGATTATGGGAGCTACAATTCAAGATGAGATTTGGGTGGAGATGCAGCCAAACCGTATCAGCTAGTCAGGAGTTTAACCGAGAACTACCTGGAGTGAGGAAGAGGAAGAAGCTTGAGATGACTTCCAAATTTCTGGCTCAGGTAACTGTATTAAAAGTGATGTAATTTGCCAATAATAGAGGTCTCAAAGGAGGAGGGCCAGGTCTGGTAGAAGTGGAAAGGCAATCTGTAAGTTAAGTTTTGGTCACAAAGACTTTTATGTGCCTAAAGGATATATTGACAGAGTCAGAAACACATGTCTGGAGCTTATTGCATATTAAAAGATAGTAATAGGAGAGCAGAAGTCATGAGAACATATAAGATCGCCCAGGGATAATTTGGAGAGTCAAAGAAAAGAGTGCCAAGGAAGGATCCTGAGAAACGACAAATATTCAGGGTCAGCTATATGAAGAAAAATATACAAAGAAGACAGAAGAGTGGGTTCAATGAGAGGAGAATGGTTTGAAAGCACATGGCATATTTAGATATCTCAGTGATTAAAATGGCAAAAGAGAAATGGATTTCAAGAAGACAGAAGTTAATTGAAGACAATACAGGAATATTTTTAGAGTAAGGAAGTTCTTTCTAAGTATACTAATAATAAAAGATAAATTTTTAAGAAAGGCACATTTTAAAAATGTTAAGATGGTAGCGTTATACCTCAATACATAAGCAACTACACAAAATGTCAGTAGATAAAGTCTTCTATTAAAATGAAGAGGAAAAAGCTGTTAAACTACATGAAAATAAGAATAACCCAATCTCATGACACTTTGAGAAATATATCCTAAGTATTAGAACACAGAAAGCTTAAAGCAAAAGGCTGGGAAAGCACATATTTTACACACTCTAAAAGAAAACTGTTGTGTATATATTAAAATAAGAAAAATCAGATTTCAAAATGGGATTATTGCCAGAGATAAAAAGAAATACATCATAATTTTAAAGAGTTCATTCATCTGGAAGAAATAGCAATCATAAATGTGCATGTACCTAATAATAGAGCTTCAAAATCTATGAAACAAAAAATAACAGAATCAAAAGGGAAAACAGTGAAATCTACAATTACAGTTGGATATTTAGCATACCTTCAAGTAACTGAAGTGAGAAAAACCAGTAATAATGTAGATTTTAAGAGCATGACTAAGAAACTTCACCTAACTGGCATTCACAGAACACTGTACCCAATTATGTTAGAATAAGCATTCTTTTCAAGTGCACATGGATTACATACCAAAATACACCTTATGCCAGTTACAATTATTTTGATCATTATTTTAATCATTTTAAATGATTAAAATAAATTAATTAAATTGAAATAAATCATTTAAATGATTAAAATAATTCAGAGCATAATCTCTGTCCATAGTGTACATAAGTTAGAAAATAATAGACAACTAAAAATCTCCAATGGCTTGAAATAAAGCCATATACAAAAAAAAACCCACCTAAGTAAATATAAATGTAAAATTATATTGAACTGAAGATAGCAAACAAAAATATATAAAATGTAGCTAAAGTAATGCTACTTTAGAGGAAAATTTGTCACTTTAAATATATATTAAAAGAAAGAAGAAAGACTTGAAATTGAACACTGAACATCCCTCTGAAGAAAAAAAAAAAAAAAGCAGAAAATTATGCCAACCACTGTGGCTCATGCCTGTGATTCCAGCACTTTGGGAAGCCAAGGCAGGAGGATTGCTTAATCCCAGGAGTTAAAGACTAGCCTAGGTAATATAGGGAGACCCTGTCTCTACATAAAACTTGTAAAAAATATTAGCTGGTCATGGTGACACATGCCTGTGGTCCAAGCTATTTGGGAGGCTGAGGTGGAAGCATTGCTTGAGCCCCAGAGGTTAAGGCTTCAGTGAACTAGGATCACATCACTGCACTCCAGTCTGGGCAACAGAGAAAGACCTTGTCTAAAAACAAAAACAAAAACAAAACAAAATCCAGCAAATTAAGTCCAAGGAAAGCAGAAGAAAGGAAATAACAAAGATGACAGCAGTAATCAATGAAATGTAAAGCAAACATATAATAAGTAAAATTTATTTGGCATTTTTGAGGAAAAAATAATATCTCCAAGACCATAGAAGATCAAACAATTTTTAAAATTAAAATTATGTAGTATCAGGAATACAGAAGGGGTCACCACCACAAGTTCTACAGACAATAAAAAGAAAATAAGATGGTACTATGAATACCTTTCTGCCGGTGAATTTGAAAATATAGACTGGACAAATTACCTTCAAAATACAACCTACCAAACTGACACCAGAAGAAATATAAAATCAGAATAGTTCTGTGTCAATAACCAAAATTGAATTATCCTTTAAAACTTTTCCCCACAAAAAAATACAAGACCCAGATGACTTTACTGTTGAATTCTTTCATTTAGGAAGAAAATAATATCAATTTTATACAAACTCCCTCAAAGAGTAGAAAAAGAGCAAATAATTCCCAGCTTGTGACACTACAAATGCCAACTCTCGCTTAAAAGATAAAAACTATATACATTATCTCTTTCTCCTTCTCTCTACATATGTATGTATACACACATACATATACACACATGTGCATATACAATATAATGTATATTACAACATATTATATAGAAAATGCAAAGTAAATGTATGTACATATGTATACGTTCAGGTATATATATAATGTGTGTCTTCATATAACTTACACATGTTTACATAGAGTTCTAAAAGAAAGGAATATATAATAAATATAACTATTGCTATTTTATGTAGTTGAAATTATCTTGTTCTTTTTTCATTGTTTCAGGATTTTCATGTTTTTTAAATAAGTATGTGCAACTTTTATGTTGAAAATGTTATGGCTCTTTCATTTTGAGAAAAAAGTTAAGGCATGTTAAATTTTTTAAATGGCGTTATTCAATATAATTCACATTCCTTTTAATTTCTTTACCATTTAAAGTTTACAATTCAATGACTTTTAGTGTATTCACATAACAGAGGTCAGAGAAAATACTTCAAAAGTGTCCCTTAGAATGTTAGTTTTAGTTAGATACAAGTCAACTTCAAGTTAAATCCAGTAATTTACAGTGGGTTGTGAGGTGAAAAGCAAAGTGAAGAAGTAAATACTGAATAAAAACATCCATTTTTCAAAGAGCTTGATTGTGAAGGAGAGTGAGAAAGATGCTACCCAGTGGGGAGCCCCACCATGGTGGGAAGATATCTTAACAGGAGGTATTTGAACTTAGATATCATCTCAAAGCAGACAGGCAATAAAAGACAAGAGCAAAGAATGGTTTTATGAATTACGATTTTCTGGAACAGATGTGGGAAATGCAGTAAGACACACCCCCTCCAGTCTTTACTGGACTCTGTTCTCCTCTGTTCCCAGAGTTGCTGTTTTCTGGCTTCCTTCTGGACCTACTTCGCCCTGTCCTGCACTCATTCCCGGTGCCTACCGGGAGCCTGTGGCATCACCCTCTAGCTTGCACTTGCCATCAACACGCTGGGGAGACAAGGTGGGAGGGAAAACAGATTCTTTCTCCCAGCCCCTACTTCTGGGTCTCCACTTCATCCCGTCCTTGGAGACTTCTTGGAAATTCTCCCTGCAAACGACTGTGGCAAACTCCTTGTGTACCATACCCAGCGGCATGGATCAAGAAGCCCAGGAATGCTGCTTTCCGGCTCCCCCTGCTTGGTTCTTAACCATCTAGTTCTTCTGGATAGCTTCAGTTACCAGAGATTTGCACCTCTGCCTGACATGTCTGACTTCCTTCTGCAATGTTCAAGATTATTCCATACGCATGAATATTCATCGAAAGAAGAGAAAGAAGAAAATAATTGCCTCAAAATTAGGGCTAGTAGTAGATCTTACTACAAAAGAAAATGAGGGAAGGGGATAGAAACATGAGACAAAGTAAGACGAGTCTCGGAGTTTTATGTGAATCTTGTTTCAGGTGTGAGAAAGAGTAAATTCTTCTATATAAAACAAAGTTCTTATACATAAATATAATTAATACTTTATACATGCACATATTATTTTATTGATAAAGGTGAATCACTGAGGCAAACCCCAGCCCCAGTCCCTCTAGGGGCCTGTAGAAATAAGAACTTATCTGGGAGAAAGGAGGAAAATGACCTCTTAAGAATCCGGTTGATTTTTGACAAGAAACAGTTGGCGATTTATAAAGTTCTCAAAATTATTTCTAAAAGATGATGGTATTTTTCTTGAATTCATCTGGAACCCTCAACCTTTCTCTCCTTCATACCAGTGAGAGTCCTTGCCCCTAAATCCAGCTATTCCCTGCAAATGACAACCTCTTGCCTCTTGAGTCCCCTACTCTCCTGACCCACTCAAACTTGAGGTTAGAGCACTGGACAGCAGTTAGAGAAATTTTTGGCAATAGAAGGGAAAAAAATTTTAATTTTAGCAACAGATGGACAATTGCATATTTCATTGTGGTTGGCAGCTTGCCTTTTCTTAAAGAGGCATTCACGAGCCCTGCCAACGGGGGCCTCAGGTGCTCCCGGCTGGTTCCTACTAACCAGGGTGGGCATGGGTCCAAGGCATCTTCATGCCGGGCACCGCTGACATCTTCAAGTTCACTGCAGCCTCAGGACCCTGACTGGCTCCCGGCCAGGGTGACTGCTTTGTGCCGTGAATCAAAGTCACTGACCATTTCTGGAGACAGAGATGGTGTCTGAAGATGTCCCTGCATCCACAGCAGGCTACTGCTTTCTCTCAAGGAAGGGGCAGCCCTTACTTTCCAGCAATCCTATTATCCCATCTGTTTTCCAGGCAAATGCAAGTGGCGACCCTCCACCAAGGTGTCTTGTACGCACACATGTACTTTTTAATTGTTTGGGAAATTTGGAGGTCATGAGCTTGGGAGGCAACAAGGCAGTGACTTTAAAAACACACAGAATGCTAGACCTAAAAGTAACCTTGACCTTATGTACCACACCTGTGTTTCATTTAAAGGAGGAGGACAGTGAGGCTTTAAAGTCATACTCGCTGTGGAGCAGGGTTCAGTCCCTGGGTCCATGAAGCAAACCCTCCCACTCAGGTAATACCCAGGCATCCCCAATATACCCAGTGAGTTCCTCCTGGAACTCCCTTTCTCTCTCCCCAGACAAAACAACGTGCCCGTTGCATTCTGGTGCCAGCGCAGCATTAGCACAGCTAGCCATTTCCTTTTTTGTCTAGCAGGCCATCTCCACCTCCATCCTGGCCACATCCTGGGGACAGACTGGATCTTGTCAGGTTTTAGATCTCAAGCCTGGCATTTAGTAGCACTCAGTAAAAATTCGCTAGGACGTTGCAACGGTTCATTGGCATGGATGTTCCTCTCCATCCTGACATATTATGCAACAAAAGACGCTTCCCTAGGATGATCCAAGAATCCCAGAAAATGCAGCTCTCAGAAATTTATGCTGAACCTTTCAAATTTCAGAAAGAAACCACCCCTCGCTAAATCACACACTCAGTAGGCTCTGATGTGGATGATTCCACCCAGACAAAATGCAAAAGCCCGGAGGCTGAGCTAGGGTCTAGCAAAAGAAACAGAGAGTTCCTACCAGCAGGTAGTCCCTCTCCCTGCCACAGGGGAGGCACAGAGCAGCCCCAATGTGGGCAGGGGCTCTTTCTGTTCTGCCAAGGTCATGAGTCTTCCTACCCACTCAGAAGCCACTCTAGCTCCACTCTCTCCCTTTCTGGATTCCCGTGGGAACCAAAAACAAATATGTGTTAGGTTCTCATCCTCTAAAATGAGAATCCCTGGTAAACAGCAACGGAAACTAACACGTATTTAACACAGAGCACGCGGAGCCCTTGGTTAACACCTCCTGACTCCAGATTTGAGGAAAACTCGCCAGTGACCTTCACAACTCCTATTTCTAATTGCTCTCTTTTCAATTGTTATTTAATCTTCATTTCTGGGCCTCCAGCTGCCTTATCATGTATGCCATCACCCGAATCCTGACTCCTTTTTCCTGGAGGTAGCACTAACTCTTAGTGGTGAGCAATTCAAGCCACTGGGGGGTGACAGGAAGAGGTACCCAGCACGGCTTATGCAGCAAGCTCCAGCACATCATCATCTCGAGATGGCTTTGATAGCTATGATCAGTTATCACATCAGTACGTAATGTAAAAAGCCACTCCACTAAACGACACATCAGGGGGACCATGACCTGCAAATTTTTTACTTCCAGCAACACTCCCACTTGTTATGGGAGCATAGAAACATTTTCTAATGCTTTTTGTTCTTTGAATTCTCATTCTCTATGGCCTTGGAAAAATGTAACAATCCAGGATGCAGTAGAAAACTTGTTTTTGGGAAAAAAAAAATTGTAGAAAAGCAAGGAAATGATAAATATGCAATTCAAGGTAGAGGCACATCAGGGGAGATAAAGCAAGGGCGAGGATGAATGCATGACTGTAGAGTGCACATCCAAATTGGGACCCTCTGGGGAGTCAAAGGGGTACTGTCAGGAAATGTGCCCCCACAACATGGCACACTCGAGTGGCCACATTCAGGACAGTAGACACACACAGAGACTGTCCTTATCATTCTTCTAGAGTCCAGGTCTCCAGTCAGTTGTGTGTTTCTGGGTGTTCATTATATTATTAATACATGCATATGTAAAATAGGGCTATGCATGGTCAAATGATGACAGAGATTCATAAACCAAGGACCAGTACTAAAACAATTCTGTGCACCAGAAGTGAATTCAAAAAAAATTAACACTCTCACTGGTGAATCCAGCTAAAGATGGGGTTATGTCATGTGCTACTTCTTTATCACCATCCTTCTGCTCTTTATTATGTAATTTTGCAGTGTTCACCCCTGTCTGTCTCTCTCTCTCTCTCTCTGTCTATGCTCTAAATACAGGCATTTAAACCATCAATAGATCTTTCAGGTCAGCTGTCACATCAGAGCCCAGACTGCCAAACCCCAAACCACATCTTCCCTTTAACACATTTACTTCCTATTTCCTTTCCATTGATTCTAAAGCCAAAAAGCCCTGAATTACGAGTGGAGTTTTGCTAAGCAAAATTAAAAGCACACACCTATTTTTCTTCTTTTTTTTGTGAGGAGAAAGTCTTCCTCTATGTATTACTTCATTTTCACAGTGCTGTAAAGAACTGCCTGAGACTGGGTAATTTATAAAGAAAAAGGTTTAATTGGCTCACAGGTCCACTGGGGAAACTTAGGAAACTTGCAATCATGGTAAACGGTGAAGGGGAAGGAAGTGCTGTCTTCACAAGGCAGCTGGAAGGAGAGTGAGTGAAGGAGGAACTGCCACACACTTATAAAACGTCATAGCTCTTGAGAACTCACTATCATGAGAACAGCGCGGGGGAACTACCCCCATGAGCCAATCACCTCCCACCAGGTCCCTCCCTTGACACAGGGGGATCACAACTCGAGATGAGATTTGGGTGGGGACTCAGAGCCAAACCATATCACTCTATATTTTAATTCCTACAGTCATTTATTGATCTGTCCACCCAACAACCAACCATTTACCACACACTGTTCGTAGGGCATGGTGACAGATGCTGGAAAGAAGGCAAGAGCAGCTCGTGTCACCTGATCACTGCCTTCTAAGAATGCACTGTCAAAAGGCAGCTTATAACCACCCAGAAGAGCACGGCAGGTAAGAAGCATTGTCGACATCCAGTGAGGTGAGCGCTCAGGAGCTGGACAGGATTGTTAACCAGGTGTTCACAGTGCAATATGAACTATGTATGTGAGGAAGACCGCTGTCATACAGCCCATCTGGAAGAAAAGTATGGTTGTCTGGTTAACCAAAGTCCCTATTCTCGGGAAAGTTGCCTTAATCTGAACCTAAATTGCCAATTATAAAGAGAGTGCTTTATTTCCCACTCAGATATTCATCTTAAAGCAGTCCAAGACAAGATGCTCAGCTGACCACAGAAGGGAAAGAGTCCTCAAAAACATCAGTAAGTGTAAGAGGAAAGGACATTTTTTTTGTGGAGAACATTAAGAGACACTTGACCCCTGAGAGTTCGAGCTTCAGGCTCAGTAACCAGCAGCTTGGCTGACATCTCCACTCACTGTTCAAGGAACACTAAGACCTAACACATCCAAAACACAGCTGCCCATTCCCCTTCCCCAGATAAACCCTTAAGCACTTCCTTCACATCAGCAGGTGGCCAATACACCCTTCTAGCTGCCAACCATGGGTTGCCTCTTTCTCTTCTTTCCTCTCAGACTTGATGTCCAACCCACCAAACACTAAGTAGGTCCGATCCCCAAAACAGACCCAGAATCTGACTCCATCTTATGCCTCTACCCCACCCACCACATTCAAGTCACCATCCTCTCACCTGGACTAGTGAAGGGGTCGCCTGGAACTGTTACCCTCTGCCCTCTACCATCTCAACACACCTTAGGATCAGTTTTCTAACTGATGCCCACAGGCCCTGGACACCCAGCCCTTCTGTTATCTCCTGACTTCATTTCCTTCTTGATCCTCCTTGCCCATACTGTGTGTCCCTCCCAGAGACCTCTGGTCTTGCTGCCATCACTTTTGTACTGGACATCTGCCTTGCTTCCCTCCTATGCCCTCATACTCCTTTACTTTGATCACCTTGGTACTCCCAGCACCTACACCAATCCCTGATGCACAGCAAGAACTCTGTACCTATTTGTTGAATGTGAAGAAAGAAAGAAAGAGAGAGAAGAGGGAGGGAGGGAGGAAGGAAGGAAGGAAGGAGATAAGAGAGAAAGAAGGAAGAAAGGAGATAAAGAAAGAAGGAAGGAAGGAGAGAGAGAAAGGAAGGAGGGAAGGAAGGAGGGAGGGAGGGAAGGAAGGAAGGAAGGAAGGAAGGAAGGAAGGAAGGAAGGAAGGAAGGAAGGAAGGAGAGAGAGAAAGGAAGGAGGGAAGGAAAGAAGAAAGGAAGGAGAGAAAGAAGGAAGGAAGGAAAGAAGGAAGCGAGGAGAGAGAAAGGAGGGAGGGAGGGAGGGAAAGAAAAGGAAAGGAAAGGAAAGGAAGGAAGAAAGAAAGAGAAAGAAAGAAGAAAGAGAAAAGAAAGAAGAAAGAAAAGGAAAGAAAGAAAGAAAGAAAGAAAGAAAGAAAGAAAGAAAGAAAGAAAGAGAGAAAGAGAGAAAGAGAGAGAGAGAAAAGAAGACAGACAGACATCTGGACTATTTGATCCCAAAGGCCTATGTCAAAGTTGGTGAAGACACCCCATGGGAAGACCAAAATGATACTGCTGAAAGTTTTGATGTAAACTTGGGATGTGGCTCCTTGGAACAAAAGATTCCCCTTGTCATCACCCAGAAGAACAGATTCCCACCCCTGCGAATGAGGGCCCTGAGCAGCCTTCCCAGTATCCACACAACAACTAGGCTTCTGCTGTGGGACCCAGATTTTCAGGAAGAGCCGCTGTCATTTTGTCCACAGCTGGAAGTTGTACTGCATCCCTTAAAAGTCACTCTAAGTGACAAATGTACATTCTGCTTTCAGAAAAAAAAAAAAAAAAAGAAAGTTTCCTTGAGTCGATTAGATGACCCCATGGCCAAAATCAAAATTCCACATTAAGAAGAATACTCAGGAAGAATGTCAGTGACCTGGGCCCTGACACAATACTTGGGCCCCCAGCCCTACCAGATTATGGCCGCTATGATACGCTGTTTCCTTCTTCCCCAGGGCACCTGCTTCATCCTTTCCCAGGGGAAAGACTCCCTGGCTGCAAGCTGGACAATGGCATCCATGACACCACTCTCGCCCTCCCTAAACCCAACAAGCTTCCACATCAAATGCTTCTGCTCAGCACTCCCTTTGCCCTGATCATCCAGGTCTTTGCACAGACTCTGCAGTTTAGGATTTCAGCGACGCCCCCAACACAAACCCATAGTGGACAAACTGAGGGAGTGCATTCCAATATGTTAATTTCCCAAGTTAGTGGTAAGATAGAAGTGTAAACCTCGATCTGTCATTATCACCTTCTTGGACTTCATCAGCCAAAGGACAGCCTGAAAGCAAAGATGCTTTCAGAATGGCCAAGAGTAGCCCCTTAGGAAGGCAGGCAACAGGACTTGGAACAGGCAGGCCGCAGTTGCAGTGCCCTGTGACTTGTCTGAGAATTGCGGTCAGTGAATCCAGCACCATCCCTCCAACCTGCTCCTCCTAGCCCGGGTCCTGATCCCCACTCGCCTTCAGGACCCCGAGCTACCTTGCTGTTAATTCTGTCAGCGTGCCCTGCACCAGCCCACCTCGGACTCTAACTTGGCGGGTAAGGCTGGTTTCACAGTCAAGGTCGCACATGCCCCAGGCAGGCAGCCTTCCACAGCTTATTTCTGCAATGGCAGGCTGACACCAGTACTTAATCTGCCCAATTTGTGATGTGGATTTTTCCCTGCTGCAGTATCTAGCACAATGCAGCTACTCAAAAAGTAAATGGCTGTATGAGACAGCACGTTAGGACTCCTACAAGATCATGACGATGCCCTGAATCCAACTGTTCGTCACCAACCTGTTCCTGTATGAATGCCCAGCTCTCTCTGACACCTTCCTGACCCAATGCTAACAAGGCAGGAGCCGCTGCTGCTGGGACATTGAGGGAAGGTCCCCATGGAGGGTCCATAAGGAAAGACACACTCTTTCTCATCTGAATACTGGCCTCAATCAAGAAAGATAACACAGACACGATAACGAAGGGACTTCACAAGCCATAGAGAAAAGAACACCACCACCACCGAGGTTGCTTCCTTCGGCCAACCCTGGGTTGACAGACGTGCTCCTCGGTAAGCCCCGCCAACCTATCACTGAGTCCTCTGCAGCAACAGAAGGTGAGTCGTCCCCACTGTGGGGGGACAGCACCTCCCTACCAGGAAACAGTTTGTAGCAAACCGTCCACAATATGAAAATGTATTTAATGCAATTAATAATTTAAGAAGTGAGAGCATGTGCTCTTGGAGAGTTAAATGCTTGTCAGAGTGATCGATGCACGCTTCACCACCAATACATTTCGTATGAAGAGCAGAGGGATTTTGCAAACTTGTGTTGACCTTGGGTTGCCGTATATAGGAGGCAGATTGCAAAGGCAGGCCTGCTTAAGGAGGAACAGTGCTTCAGCTCCCAATTTACAGCCCTTTCTCCAATTAAAGGACTGTAAAAACATTAAAATTAATGCAGTCTTAACTCCTAGAGCAGGCCCTACTTTCTTAATTAGTGCATAATTATTCAGTTTTTGATATCCTGGAAAATTATCACATGGAAATTATTTTAGGCAGAGTAACAATAGCAAAAACTCCCTCAACTGTATTAACATGTGGAAGTAATTAACACTTTATTACAGTGAAAATACTATTACTGCTAATGTTTAATGACTTTTGCCATTGCATCCTAAGCAGGAAATTCAGAACACTATGGAATGATAGTTTCCTATAAATATATTACAAATGACTTGCAAAGATTGCGATGGTTTGAACTAGATGCATTAAAAATCAGGAGGCCATAGGCATTCAGTTGGTAAAAGCTTCATGAGCAGAGACACATAATTTGGTGTGAACTCAAGAAGATGGCATGGAATCTTCATTTAGGTATGGCCTGGACAGGCAGCCTGGGCACAATCTCAGCTATGGCCTGTTGTTAATAAAACAGCACCCCCTCTGCTGTGCTAATGGATACTTTCAAATGGGTAGCCAAACTGTTGGAAGTTCAAGACATTTGAAAAAATTAAAAGTCTCCAGCTGAACAAATTGGAAGTGATAACAGAACTTACTATTTCTATAACTGGGGGGCATTTGGGGTATCTGGAGTGGGGTAAAAATTACGATTGCTCTTACATAAATATCTAAAAATACAAATGCCCACTTAAGCTGACTTACAACAAAAAAATATGCACAAGATACTTTTATAAGCAACTGAAAAGGAAAGACAGTTTGTTTCTGCTTGTACCATGAAGCCTCATATGGAGGGAACAAAAGAAAGAGAGTCTTCCTAGGACCACTTTTAAAGTTGTAATCAGGGATATTTTGTGAATAAACCATTGTTTACCACTGTGTGCATTCAGGAACATGGAAATGTTAGCTTCTTTTTAATTTTATTAGTTTATTTACTTATTATATTTTTGAAAATTGTATTGAAACCTCTATGCAAGAAGCATTGCAGAAAGGGTAGCAAAAAGCACTGCAAATAAATATTGAATGAATATGGGGTAGAAAATGCAGGTGACGTCAGCTAAGTTGCTTCAAATTTCCTCTGTGTCAAGTGCCAGGTTTGGCACTAATGGTGCCCTCATGACGCGGCCAAGTCTACGGCTCTCTAACATTTTCTTTCTTTGAGTAGTTCTAAAACTTTTTCGTACACCATTTTGTTTTCTCTTGCCTTCTGAGTCTTTTTTTCCTTTGTTTCCACACATTCCTGGGGTCTTATTTAGCTCCCTTGGAGGAAAAATGTCTTGGAAACATTTCTCTGGCAGAGGGAAATGCCTATCTCCTTCCTAAAGTGGATAGAGAACAATTTACATTATTCAGAAAACCTTCAAATGGTTTCAAACCCATGCAATTGCTTTGATCCTAAAACACACTTGGGATCTGCAAGCTAAACTGGAAGGATCAAAGAAAACATAGCTCAAGTCATCTAAGGTGCTCCATTGGAATGGGGTGCTGGGGAAGAGGGGTGCCCCTTCATGAGACACACCGAGGCTCTGGGCGAGACCAGCCACAGCAGGAAGAGTCCAGGACTCACCCACTCACACTCCACTCCCTCCTCCAGAGAAGGGAATGCCACCACCTTCCTGACACTGAGCAGCCAGCCTAGGAGGGGAACATCACCTCTTCCTTTGGAGGAATGAATCTAGTTTCCTGCAGGTCTCATTTACCACCAGAAGTTAGAGCTTTGGGTTGTTAGTTCTAAGCCCCTTGAAGACAGGGACAGTGTCTCAGGCTCTTTGCATTCCTTTGGGCTCCGTGAATATGAATACACCTGTATGACTGGTTAGTAATGCAGGAAGGGCAATCAGGGTCATGATGGAGTACAGACCATGAAGGAGGGAGCCGAGACTGAACCTCAGTCCTTCTCCTTACAGGCTGTGGGATGGTGGGTGGCTTCCTCACTCTCAGTAGCCCATTTCCTTGGGAGAACACTAGCAGTACCTGCCTCATAGGACTGCTGCGAGGTTAAAGAATTCATACATAGGTGTGTTAGTCAGGATTCTCTAAAGGGGCAGGACTAATAGGACAGACGTATATATGAAGGGGAGTTAATTCGGAGAATCCAGTCACACGATCACAAGTCTCACAATAGGCTGTCTGCAAGCTGAGGAGCAAGAAAGCCAGCCTAAGCCCCAAAACCTCAACAGTAGGGAAGCTGACAGTGCAGCCTGAGCCTGTGGCCGAAGGTCCGAGAGCCCCTTGCAAAGCACTGGTGTAAGTTCAAGAGTCCCAACAATGAAGAACGTGGAGTCTGATATTTGAGGGCAGGAAGCATCCAGCACAGGAGAAAGTTGAAGGCCGGGAGACTCAGCCAGTCCAGTCCTTCCACGTTCTTCTGCCTGCTTTATTCTGGCTATGCTGACAGCTGATTAGATGGTGCCCACTCAGAATGAGGGTGGGTCTGCCTCTCCCAGTCCACTGACTCAAACGTTAATCTCCTTTGGCAACACCCTCACAGACACACCCAGGAACAATACTTGGCATCCTTCAACCCAACCAAGTTGATACTCAATATTAACCATCACAACAGGTGTACCAAGGAGATGCTGTGAGTTCGGTTCCAGGCCACTGCCATAAAGTGAGCTAATATCACAATAAGTTGGGTCACATGGATTTTTTTGGTTTCCCAGTGCATCTCAAGCTGTGTTTACACTACACGGTAGTCTATTAAGCATGTAATAGCATGATGTCTACAAAAATGATGTACATGTCTTAATTAAAAAAATACTTTAAGGTTGGTCATGGTGGTTCATGCCTAGAATCCCAGCACTTTGGGAGGCCAAGGCAAGAAGATCACTTGTGGCCGGGAGTTCAAGATCAGCCTGGGCGACATAGTAAGAACCTATCTCTACAAAAAAAATAAAAATAAAAAATTATCCAGTAGTGGTGGCCTGTGCCTGTAGTCCCACCTACTCGGGAGGATAAGGCAGGAGAAGCACTGGAGCCCGGAAGTTCTAGGATACAGTGAACTATGATTATGCCGCTATACTCCAGCCTGGGTGACTAAGCAAGATTCTGTCTCTAACAAATAAAAAACATTAATACCTTATTGCTAAAATATGCTAAAGACCATGAGGCATCAGCAAGTCATCATCTTTTTGTTAGTGGAGGGTCTTGCCTTCATGTTGATGTCTGCTGACTAATTAGGATGGAATTTATTGAAAGTTGGGGTGACTGTGGCAGTTTCTTAAAATAGCCAACAATGAAGTTTGCTGCATTGACTTCCCTTCATAAAACAGTTTGCTGTAGCATGCAGTGCTGCTTGATGGCATTCTACCTACAATGGAAGTTCTTTGAAAACTGGAGCCAAGCCTCTCAAACCCTGACACTGCTTCATCAACTAAATTTACGTAATATTCTAAGTCCTCCATTGTCATTTTAACAATGTCCATGGCATTTTAACTAAAAATACGTTCTATCTTCAGAAACCACTTTCTTTGCTCCTCTATCCATAAGAAGCAACTCCTCATCCCTTCCAGTTTCATCACGAGATTGCAGCAATTCAGCCACATCTGCAGGCTTCCGTTTCTAATTCCACTTCTCTGGCTATTTCCACCACATCTGCAGCTACCTCCTCCACTGAATTCTTGAACACCTCATAGTGATCCATGAGGGTTGGAATCAACTTCTTCCAAACTCCTGTTTCAAGTATGTTGATATTTTGACCTTCTCCCATGAATCATGAATGTCCTTAATGGATCTAGAATGGTAAATCCTTTCCAGGTTTTCCATTTACTTTGCCCAGCCGCGTCAGGTCAATCCCTATCTATGGAAGCTATAGCTTCATGAAACGTATTTCTAACATAATGAGATTTTTTTTTGAGATGGAGTCTCACTCTGTCACCCAGGCTGCAGTGCAGTGGCACAATCTTGGCTCACTGCAACCTCCGCCTCCCAGGTTCAAGTGATTCTCCTGCCTTAGCCTCCTGAGTAGCTGGGATTACAGGCAAGCACCACTATACCCAGCTAATTTTTGTATTTGTAGTAGAGACGGGGTTTCACCTCGTGATCCACCTGCCTCGACCTCCCAAAGTGCTGGGATTACAGGCGTGAGCCACCATGACTGGCCAATAAGATTTGAAAGTTAAAATTACTCCTTGATTTATGGACTGCAAGACGGATGTTGTATTAGCAGCGTGAAAACAACATTCGCCTCCTTGTGCATTGCCATCAGAGCTCTTGTGTGACCAGGTGCATTGTCAATGAGCAGCAATATTTTGAAAGGAATATTTTTCTGAGCAGTAAGTCTCAATAGTGGGCTTAAAATATTCAGTAAACTATGCTACAAACAGATGTTCTGCCATCCAGGCTTTGTTCTTCCAATTATAGAGCACAGGCAGAGTAGAAGTAGCATAGTTCTTAAGGACCCTAGGATTTTTAGAATAATAAATGAAATTTGGCTACAATTTCAAGTCACCAGCTACTTTAGCACCTAACAAGAGAGTCAGTATGGACTTTGAAGCTTTGAAGCTGGGCTCTGAGGTTTTCTCTCTAGCTACACAAGGTCTTCATGGCATCTTCTTTCGGTATAAGCTGTTTCATCTACCTTGAAAATCTCTTGTTTAGTGTAGACACCCTCATCAGTGCTCTTAGGTGGGACTTCTGGATAACCTGCTGAAGCTTCTCCATCAGCACTTGCTGCTTCGTGTTGCACTTTAATGCTATGGAGGTGACTTCTTTCCTTAAACCTCATGAAACAACCTCTGCTAGCGTCAAACTTTTCTTCTGAAGCTTCCTCACCTCTCTCAGCCAGTATGGAATTGAAGACAGTTAGAGCCTTCCTCTGGATTCAGCTTTGGCTTTTGGGAATGTTCTGGCTGGTTTGATCTTCCATCCAGACCACTAAAATATTTTCTGTGTTAACATTAAGGTTGTTTTGCTTTCTTATCATGTTTTTGTTGTTGTTGTTGTTGTTTTGTTCACTAGAGTAGCACTTTTAATTTCCTTCAAGAACTTTTCCTTTGCATTCACAACTTGGCTGTTTGGGACAAAAGGTCCAGCTTTCATCCTATCTTGGCATTGGACACGCCTTCTCTTCCTCACTTAGCTTAATCATTTCTAGCTTTTTTTTTTTCTAATATATATAGTTTTTATTGCATTTTAGGTTTGGGGGTACATATGAAGAACATGCAAGATTGTTACATAGGTACACACATGGCAGTGTGATTTGCTGCCTTCCTCCCCATCACCTATATCTGGCATTTCTCCCCATGCTATCTCTCCCCAACTCCCCACCCCCTGCTGTCCCGCCCCTTTTTCCCCCCGACAGACCCCAGTGTGTGATGCTCCCCTCCCTGTGTCCATGTATTCTCACTGTTCAACACCCGCCTATGAGTGAGAATATGCGGTGTTTGATTTTCTGTTCTTGTGTCAGTTTGCTGAGAATGATGGTTTCCAGGTTCATCCATGTCCCTACAAAGGATGCGAACTCATAGTTTTTGATGGCTGCATAATATTCCATGGTGTATATATGTCACATTTTCCCTGTCCAGTCTATCATCGATGGGCATTTGGGTTGGTTCCAGGTCTTTGCTATTGTAAACTGTGCTGCAGTGAACATTCGTGTGCATGTGTCCTTATCGTAGAATGATTTATAATCCTTTGGATATATACCCAGTAATGGGATTGCTGGATCAAATGGAATTTCTATTTCTAGGTCCTTGAGGAATCGCCACACTGTCTTCCACAATGGTTGAACTAATTTACACTCCCACCAACAGTGTAAGAGTGTTCCTATTTCTCCACATCCTCTCCAGCATCTGTTGTCTCCAGATTTTTTA
>PVKV010019012.1:0-43282 GCA_004027835.1 Alouatta palliata
CACCCCACTGCTGCAGTCAACATTCTCAAATCCACCTCCTGCCTCCAGAACTCACTTGATCGCAGCACGATCTAGGTAAGCATGGTTTCTGTGCTTCTCTTGCAAACAAAGAGCAGCTTGAGGACAGAGAGAGCTTCTCATTCAACTCAGCATCTTCAGCACCTTAGGTTTATGGAAACAAACTCCTGGATGTTCCAGAGGAAGAGGCAGTGGAGGAAGAGCACTAGAGCAGCACTACAGTGAGCAGAGTTCAAGGTGACCTTGAAGCAGGCAGGTCCTTCCAGCCAGCCACTGAGGCTCATCAGGATAGAGCCCTCCTTCGGTCCACCGCTGCCCCAGGGTCCCCAAATGCATGGGGCTCCATCCCCTCCAAGCCTTTGCACAGGCTGTTCCATGGAGCTGCACAATCTCCTGCCACTGCAGAGGGCGCACAACTGTCCTAGTTTTAACACTGAAAGCCCCATGTCCCAGGACCCTCTCAGTCCCAGGCAACCCAGGAGGGCTGGTCCTTACAGGTAACTCCAGTGCATCCTTCAGGGCTGCTCTTCCAGGAAGCCTTCCCTGAGTCTTCAAGCCTGGATCAGCTGTCCCTCGTTTGCACCACCTGGCTCTTGCCTGCAATGTTACTTTGTGTTTTAGTGGCCTGCTTACCTCCCTGCCTCCCTGCCTCTCTGCCTGAAGGCAGTGACTCAATTTTGTCAAGCTGGACTTCGTATTAATTAACAAGAGGAAATGGCATGGCCCCTGCCAGCTGGCATTCAGGCCAGTGGGTATGTCAGACAAGTTCACCAATGCCCATTGGTTCAAACAATGAAGTATTTACTAGATGCCAGGCTTATGCCAGGGCTGAGATCAGACAGGAGAGTGCCCTAGCCTGCCTGCAAGGGACTTTGCCTGCAAGCCAACACACCAAGCAGCATAGGTTACGTGCTGGGCAAAGGCTAAAGGAAAGCGTTGGGAACATTTTCTCTAAAGGGCCAGACGGTAAATATTTCGAGCTTTTCCCATCATATGGTCTTTGTCCCAGATAATCAATTCTAGCTGTAATGGGACACTGGCTGAGGCATTCTGAAAATTACCAAGGCATTCCAATAAAACTTTACTTATGGTGGAGCACAGTGGCTCACACCTGTAATCCCAGCACTTTGGGAGGACAAGGCAGGCGGATCACCTGAGGCAGGAGTTCAAGACCAGCCAGATCAACATGGAGAAACCCCGTCTCTACTAAAAATACAAAAAATCAGCCAGGCATGGTGACGCATGCCTATAATCCCAGCTACTTGGGAGGCTGAGGCAGGAGAATTGCTTGAACCCAGAAGGCAGAGGCTGTGGTGAGCCAAGATCGTGCCATTGCATTCTAGCCTGGGCAACAAGAGTGAAACACAGTCTCAAAAAAAAAAAAAAAGAAAAAGAAAAACTTTATGGACACTGATGATTGAATTTCATATACTTTTCACAAGTCATGATTTTTCTTTCAACCATTTAAAAATGTAAAAACCTGGCAGGCACAGTGGCTCATGCCTATAATCCCAGCACTTTGGGAGGCGAAAGTGGGTGGATCACTTGAGGCCAGGAGCTCGAGACCAACCAGTCTAGCCAACATGATGAAACCCCATCTCCACTAGAATTACAAAAATTAGCCGGGCATGGTGGTGCACACCTGTAATCCTGAGGCTGAGGCACAAGAATAGCTTGAACCTGGAAGGCAGAGATTTCAGTGAGCTGTGATTGTGCCACTGCACTCTAGCCTGAGACAAAGAGAGAGACTCTGTCTCAAAAATAAAAATAATAGGAATAAATAAAAGTTTAAAAAGCATTTTTAGTTCACAAGACATGTGAAAAGAGGCCTGTAGTTTGCTGATCCTGTACTAGACCAGCACTGGGGATGAAGGCAGGCAGACAGAGGGAAGGCAGAAGGGCAATGCAGTGTGGGGAGGGGACAGGAGCATGTTCTGCACCCTCACTATGAGCCAGGCACAGTGTTAAGGCAGTTGTTTACTTACTTACTGAATCTACACAACAGGCAGGAATCATTAGCTCCTTTTTACAAAAGAGTACAAATCCAGAAAAGTTAACAAAAGTGCTCCAGGCAGCTCAGCTGGGAAGGGGTGAAGCCAGGAATTCACCTAAGCCTGTCTGAGTCCAAAGCAGTTCAGGCCAGACCACTGACCTATCTGCCTCTAGATAAGACTCCAAGACTGAGCAGGAGAGTCCCTTAGGAATGAAGTGATCTTGGCCTGATCTCCCAGGGGAGGGAGCCGAGGGGAGGGAAGGCCCACATATCCTCAGACCTCCTCAGCTTAGATCTCACATCCTCTAGAAGCCTACGAGGGCCACTCAGCACCTTGTATATCCTCACGGCTCCCCAGGGATCAGCGATCCTCTGGGGCACATGCTCACTGCCTGTCTCCTAGCAGGCTTTATCTGGGTCTCTGCTGCAGCCCAGCGCTGCACATGGGGGGCTGTTGTATAACACCTGCTCCACTGACATCTCAGTGAACAAGTGAGATGGATGTCCAATGCTTGTCACTCAAGACAATTGGTTCTTGGAGCACTTATGTGTCAGGCACTGGGCCAGATGCTGAGGATACAGTTGTCAGGACCACACAGCTCTGGCCTTCCAGAAGCTCGGTCTGGCCCAGTGGTTCTCAAAGTTTGGCCCCCAAACACCAGGTGTGGTGGTGCAGGCCTGCAGTCCCAGCTACCCAAGGAGGCTGAGCAGGAGGATTGTTTGAGCTCAAGGCCAGCCTGGGCAACACAGCGAATCCCCTATCTCAAATAAATAAAACATTTTAAAAAGTCAAAAGTAGACCAGCAGCATCAGCATCACCTGGGAGCTGATTAGAAATGCAAAATTTCAGCCCCACCTGGACCTCTGACTCAGGAACCCTGAGGGTGGAGCCCCAGCCATCCCAGCTTTAGCAAGCCCTCCAGGAGAGACAAATACATCTTCAAGTTTGAGTATCAGTGGCTTAAGAGAGGAAGCAGGCAGGGTGCGGTGGCTCCTGCCTGTAATCCCAGCACTTTGGGAGGCCCAGGCAGGCAGATCACTTGAGGCCAGGAGTTCGAGACTGGCCTGGCAAACATGGCAAAACCCAGTCTCTTCTTAAAAAAAATACAAAAATTAGCCAGATGTGGCGGCACATGCCTGTAATCCCAGCTACTCGGGAGGTTGAAGCACGAGAATCGCTTAAATCCAGGAGGTGAAGGCTGCAGTGAGCCGAGGTCGACATCCCAGCATCCAGCTGGGCGACAGAGTGAGATTCTGTCTCAAAAAAAAAAAAAAAAAAAAGAGGAGGCAAACGTTTGAGCTCCAGCTCAGGACAGTTCAATGAAGGAGCAGCACAGGAGGGCCTCCCGTTCCTAGGGGTTAGGGAGGACTTCTCTGAGAAAGGTACATTTGAGTTGAGATGTTAAGGATGAGCAGAAGTTCCCAGGACAGTATTTCCCAAAACTTGATGGCGAACAAGGAAATCAATTGAGGGAGGGGGCTTGTGACAAATGCAGGTGCCGGGGTCCCTCCCCAGAAGATTCCCATTAGGAGGTGGAAGAGTCCCGGGAATCTGTATTTGTTAAAGGGACTGCAGGTGATGCTTATCATCAGATCAACTTGACCGAGGAGGGACCGGAACAAAGGTACCTAGGTGGGAACCCCAGGGGCAGAGGCCCAGAGGTGGGACAGTCCCGCGGCGCCCCCGCCCCCTTTCGAGTGTCAAGATCGGGTTCAAAGAATCTGGCCTCTGGTAACTTCTCGGGGGACAGCAGGGAAGAGGGCACCCAGTGAGGCCTGGGCATTACCTGGGAGGAGGCAGGGCCGCCCGCGCGGCACCCGCTCCAGGTCGCAGACCGAGAAGGCCTCGGGCGGGTCCCGCAGCCGCGCCTCGCTGCGACCAGCCATCATGCACCCTGTGGATGCACCATGCCCTGCATCCACACGGCCGCCAGCTCCAGCGGCCCGCGGCCCGCCGTCGCCCACGACAGCTGCCACGCGCCCGGCCGCCCTCCGCGTCCTTACCGTAGCTTCTCTGCCAGCACCTTGAGTAGCGGTGACCTCTGCAGCCTTACCGCCGTGGGTCCGCCTAAGAACCAGTCCGCAACCGCTACCATTCCGCCGCTCCGCCGATTTCTCACCAACTTTGAGAAGCAGCGGGGCCCGGCCCACAGCCACCAATAAGGAGCTCGCTGGCAGAGCCGGCCAATGGTCGATGTCAGAAGGCGGGACCGCCTGGCGGAGCGGCCCTCACTATCAGCCAGGAGTGCGCATGCGTAGAAAAAACCGCCGGCAAGTCGTAGATAATGCTAAGAAACGCCCCAAAGTTACGAATGAATGGAAGAAATGGATTAATAAATAAGGGAAGACAGAGGGGTAAAGAACTTCCTTTTTCCGGCCGGGCGCGGTGGCTCACGC
Source organism: Alouatta palliata (assembly GCA_004027835.1). Lineage (NCBI taxonomy): Eukaryota > Metazoa > Chordata > Mammalia > Primates > Atelidae > Alouatta > Alouatta palliata. The sequence goes on from PVKV010019012.1 coordinate 4,409, forward strand.
CTGTAATCCCAACATTTTGGGAATCCGAGGCGGGCGGATCACCTGAAGTCAGGAGTTCAAGACCAGCCTAACCAACACGGTGTCTCATCACATATTAAACCAATATCCTATAGTTGGACATTAAGGCTATTTTCAATTTTTCACTTTATAAATATAGTCACTGTGGACTTACTTAAAAGCAAAATCTTTGTGCACGTCTTTCAAATAAAATTCCCAGAAATTTATCCCTAAAAATTGGATGTCGACAGTCAGCAAAGTCCACATCCTAAATCAGGCAATCAAAAAAGTCAAGGTCAGTTCTTAAGAGAGACGTTGGGGGCAGGGCGCGATTGCTCATGCCTGTAATCCTAGCACTTTGGGAGGCCGAGGTGGGTGGATGACCTGAGGTCATGAGTTCGAGAACAGCCTGACCAACATAGAGAAAACCAGTCTCTACTAAAAAAATTGAAATAAAAATAAATAAATAAATAAAAATACAATAAAACAAAATAAAGAGAGAGAGACTTTGAATTCCCAGGGCCTCCTGCAGTACCAGGCATTCAGAGAGTGTTCAGCAAGAACTTGATTTTTGTTGTTGTTGTTGAGACAGAGTCTCACTCTGTTGCCCAGGATGGAGTGACACAATCTCAGCTCACTGCAACCTCTGCCTCCCGGGTTCAAGTGATTCTCCTACCTCCGCCTCCTGAGTAGCTGGGACTACAGATGCACACCACCACACCCAGCTAATTTTTGTATTTTTAGTAGAGACGGGGTTTCACCGTATTGGCCAGGCTGGTCTCGAAATCCTGACCTCATGATCCACCCACCTTGGCCTCCCACAGTGCTGAGATTACAGGTGTGAGCCACCGCACCCAGCCAAGAGTTTGATTTTTATAAAATTAAGCCAGGTCCTTTTGTAAGAACTTTGTAGGAAGTATCCCATGTACCCCACAGACCCTGAGAAAACTCTGTTCTACACAGGTGAGGAAACTGAGGCTTAAGGAAGCTAGGTGGCTTGACCATAAACTCTCAGTAGCCTCTATGAGGCTTTGGCCTCTACACCTAATATGGTTTGGTTGTATCCCCACCCAAATCTCATCTTGAATTGTAGTTCCCATAATCTCCACATATCGTGGGAAGGTAACCATGGGAGGTAACTGAATCATGGGGGTGGATACCCCCATGCTGTTCCTGTGATAGTGAGTGAGTTCTCATGATAGTTGATGGTTTTATAGGGGGCTTTTCCTGCTTTGCTCAGCACTTCTCCTTCCTGCTGCCATGTAAAGGACATGTTTCCTTCCCCTTCTGCCATGATTTTAAGTTTCCTGAGGCCTCCCCAGCCCTGAAGAACTGTGAGTCAATTAAACCTCTTTCCTTTATAAATTAGCCAGTCTTGGAAAGTTCTTTATAACAGCGTGAGAACAGACTAATACAACACCTCAACCCTGACCTATAAAGTAACCAGGCTCCTGGGCTGAGAAGGGAGCAGGAACATTAACCAAGAGATAATCCAACCCGTTCATGCCTGGTGGGTCCTCACTGACCTTCCCCTAAGGCACCTTAAGGCCTGGGGTCTCAAACTAAGGAAGGGAGTGAGGGTGAAGGCAGAAGCTCCCATGCTTCTTGTGTGGGCTTGATAATTCCCCATCATTCTTTCTGCCTCCAGATTCCCTGCCCCCAACAAGCTCAACACTGTGTTGCTGGCAGAGTGATCTTTTCAAAACACAAGTCTGAGCATATCGACACCGGGTTTATAACACCTTGATGGTGTAATCCACACATCTGGAATGTGAGCATTCCTGGCAGAGGGAACTGCACATGGAGGGCCCAGACAAGGGAAAGGAAGCAAGAAGCATGCAGCAAACTGCCAGTAGTCAAGAATTGCTGGGACAGTGAGTAGAATGGAGGACTGGGGACAGATGAGTCTGGCCCTACATAACCTCATTTCTTATCCCCATTTTACAGGTGATGAAACTGAAAATCAGGCCAATGATAATGGCTAGTGAGTGCTGGAGTCAGAACTTAAATCCAAATCCATCTGACCCCAAACTCCGTGTATCTTGAACCACAGTCTCCATCTCACTGTTCACACTCTTGCCCACCTCAACCCATCAAAGGTGCTTCCAGATCTTTGCTTGTGCTGTTCTCTGACATGCCTTCCCCTCAACTGCTCTCAGTCGAAATCTGGCACAGTCATCAAGTAAAGAAGGAGATGTTTGCTTCCCCTTCTGCCATGATTGTAAGTTTCCTGAGGCCTCCCCAGCCCTGGGGAACTGTGAGTCAATTAAACCTCTTTCCTTTATAAATTACTCAGTCTTGGGAAGTTCTTCATAACAGTGTGAGAACAAACTAATACAACACCTCAACCCTGATCTATAAAGTAACCAGGCTCCTGGGCTGAGAAGGGAGCAGGAACTTCAAGTGGCTGCTCACCAGCAATACCTCTTCTATTCCGGGAGCCTTTCTTGAGCCCCACCAATGGAATTAACCTCTTCCTTCCACCAGTTTGCTGGTGCCCCTAATTCAGTTTCCCAGCCTCAGTTCTGCTGACATTTGGGGCTGGATAAGCTTTGTCGTGGGGGTTGTCCTGTGCACTGTAGGATGCTGGGCGGTATCCACCACTAGACACCGTGGCACTCTCCTCAAGCTGCAACAACCAAACTATGTCTTCAGACATTGCCACTGCCCCCTAGGGTGCTAAATCACCTCTACGGAGAACCACTGTCCTAAGCTACAATACTCACTCATAGTTGAGTCTGTGTCTATCTTACCAGTAAAGCCTGGGGTCTCAAACTAAGTTGTCAGCAGCAGACAGACAGGTAACCCTGGTATAGCAGGGACAAACTGGCCTTCTGATGTCCCAGCAAAAGGGGTCCATCACACTCAGCCAATGGTTGTCATGTACTGTTGCTAGATCTGACTTTTCAAGACATTTTCTTTTTTTGTTTTTGTTTTATATGGAGTCTCACTCTGTCACCCAGGCTGGAGTGCAATGGCATGATCTCAGCTCACTGCAACTTCTGCCTCCCAGGTTTAAATGATTCTCCTGCTTCAGGCTTCCAAGTAGCTGGGACTACAGGCACCTGCCACCATGCCTGAGGAACTTTTCGTAATTTTAGTAGAAATGGGGTTTCCACCCATGTTGGCCAGGCTGGTCTCAAACTCCTGACTTCAGGTGATCTGCCCTCCTCAGTCTCCCAAAGTGCCTCAGTCTCCCCCTGGGAGGTCTGGCATGGCCACGGTGGGGCTGGAGACGGTGAGATTCAGTCTTGGTGAAATCTAAAAACTCGATGGCCAATATCCCTACACAAACAGTCCTGATATGTTTGGGGTTGCTGCTGGATGCCAAAATAATGCCTGGGGTATAGCCATTCAGTACATATGTACTAACTGACTGAATGAGTGAATGAATCAATGAGAAGGTTATGGCTTGAGAGGAGTAACAGGTCAGGTTCTCAGGGAAGCCCACGGATGAGTGAGCAGGAGGTTTACTGGGGAGTGCTCTTGGAGGCAGCACCTGTGTGGGAGCAAGGTCAGGAGGATCAGGCAGAGGAGCTGAGCTGCGATGCATTCACAACAAAGGCCTCAGTCATCCTGGAGATGTTCTGGAGCTGGACTAGCGCTGCAGAGCTGTCCTGCCTAGGGAAAGGGGGGCCGGGCTTTTGTACTCCACATTCACCAGTCATTGGAGGTGTGCTGTCCCATGGGATGGGGGGTATAGGGGACCATGCCCAGAGAGAGACTCAGCTGGGCACCAACCATCAGCCACCAGCTCTCCCAGCAGCTGGGGAGTGAGTACTTCTGTATAGAAGGAGGATCCGGGCACACACTAGTGTCCACTACAGCAGGGGTTTGGTCCTCTCTCTCCTTGTGCTCAGTTGAACTCAGCTCAATTTAGTACTACAAACATGCATTCATTCATTCATTCAACAAACATGTAGTAGGCACCTACTATATGCCAGATACCGTGCCAGCCCTTGGGGCTATGGAGACGTGCAAGGCAGATGCAGCCCCTGTCCAAAGGAAGCCACAGTCAAGTGGAGAGACAGACACAGAAACAGATGCTACAAGATCACATTGCAGCCTTTATCTCCCACTCATCACCCTGAGGTCTCCAGACATGCCAAGTACCCTCCTGCCTCAGGACCTTTGCATGTACCTCGTCTTTGAAATCCATTGTGTAACTGACACTGACAGCTCATCTGAACTCATATTAAGCCACCACTGAAGTGCTCAGTCAGTCCATGTGGCTTGTGGCTTCTGTATTAGTGCAGCTCTGAGTAGGGAAATGTAGGAGCCTTTTTCTGTTGGCCACAGGACCCTGAACATGAATTGTCCACATTTTCCTCAACTTTTCAATAAATCAAGAAGGAGACCTGCTCCATCACTGGCAGGACCATGAACTCCCTTCAAAAACATCTGTTTGCAGCCTCCCACTATGTCCTTGTCATTAATTTCATTTGAAAAGTTACCTTGTTTTGTTTTAAGACAGTCTCACTCTGTTGCCCAAGCTGGAGTGCAGTGGCATGATCATAGCTCACTGTAGTCTCAACCTTCTGGGCTCAGGTAATCCTCCTGTCTCAGCCTCCTGAGTAGCAGGGACCACAGATGCACACTACCACACCTGGCTAATTTTTGAGTTATTTGTAAACACGGGGTCATCACTATGCTGCCCAGGCTGGTCTCAAACTCTGGGTCTCAAGCAATCCTCCCTCCTTGTTCTCCCAAAGCACTGGGATTACAGGTTTGAGTTACTGCACCTGGCCAAAGTTAGCTTTAATTCAGCACTTACTGTGTGCCTGGCAGTGTTGTAAGTCTTTGCATACATTACCTCATTTAAGCCTCTTGATCACCCTGTACAACAGACATAATGATTGTACCCGTTTTACAGATGAAGAAACTGAGGTTCAGAGAGGTCAAAGAATGTGCTCTAAATCACACAGTTTGTGCAAGAAGAACCTGATGTGAAACTGGCAGGCTGGCTCCAGAGCTTGTGTTCCTAATGTGTTAGGAATGTGTTCTCACTCATTCATTCAGTCATTCAACAAACACTGGCCACTGGAATCAAGGTGGAGGTACATGGGGCTGGAAAGTCAGGAGCTCTGGGACCAACTGTTTCTCTGCCACTGCCTAGCTCTGTGGCCTTGGGCAAGACTCTGTCCCTTTCTGAGCCTCACTTTCCCCTTCTGTGGAATAAAGGGACTGGAGCATCCTAATTCATGCTTTTTTCTACAGAGAGGACCTCTGTCTACTGCCAGACTTGATAAAGAATTCCCCAAGAGTCCAATCTCTGGCCCCAGAAAGGGGGTTCAAGGAAATCCTCACACCCCACCTCCTGCAACAGCACTGGCCAATGGTCCCCCTGCTGCAGGTGAAAACATGGCCAACGATATGGATGAAACAAAATCCAACCCAAAAGCAAAAGGCAACATTTACTGAGCACTTACTCTGTGCCTTATGCATCTCATTTCATCCTCACAATAACCCAGTGGAGTTGGCGCTGTTCTTATACCCATTTTACAAAAGTTGGAGATTGAGATCCACAGAGGTTTAATTTACTCAGGTCAAACAGTGCAGAATCACATCTGCTCTCAAACAATCCAGTGTTCCCACTCCTGGGTGTCTAACCTAGGGAAATAAAAACTTAGATTCAAGGCTGGGTATGGCATCTCACACCTGTAGTCCTAACACTTTGGGAGGTCTAGGTGGGAGGATCACTTAACCCCTGAGGTCAAGGCTGCAGTGAGCCATGATCACACTGCTGTGCTCCAGCCTGGGCAACATAGCAAGCCCTTGTGTCAAAAAGAAAAGAAGACTTACATTCACTCAAAAATCTATGCATAGATGTTTAGAGCAGTTTATTCATCATCACCCCAAACTGGAGACAACCCAATTTAACAGAGGAATTTAATAAGCTATGGTACATCCACACCATAAACTACTACTCAGCAATGAAAAGGCATGGACTACTGATACAACCAGCAACTTGGATGAATCTCAAATACTTTGTGCTGGGCAAAAAAAGCCAGACCCCAAAATTCGCATCTACAGGAATCCATTCATCTGACACTTGGACGTAGCTAAAACTCTAGGGACAGAAAACAGACCAGTGGTTGCCAGGGCGGTAGCAGGGGAAAGGATGACCATAAAAGGGTAGAAAGAGGGAATTTTTTGGGGGGATGAAATTATTTTGTGTACTGGTTGTGGTGGTGGTTAGACGACCCTCAGCTGTGCTAAAATGTATAGAACCGGAGGGGGGGACACGGTGACTCACACCTGTAAACCCAACACTTTGGGAGGCTGAGGTGGGTAGATCACTGAGGTCAGGAGTTTGAGATCAGCCTGACCAACATGGCAAAACCCCGTCTCTACCAAAAAATATAAAAATTAGCCAGGCGTGGTGGTGGCACGCATAGTCTCAGCTGGGAGGCTGAAGTGGAGAATCGCTTGAACCTGGGAGGCGGAGGTTGCAGTGAGCTGACATCGCACCACTGCACTCCAGCCTGGTCAACAGAGCAAGATCCTGTCTCAACAAAAAGGTTACAGAATGGCACATACATACCCAGAACAGAATCCCAGCTCCATGCAAATGACAACGGGTCATGGGTGGTGGCCCACCTGGAAAACACTTGTTTCCTCTTCAGGGACTTCAGCCAAGAAAGCCCAGTGGTACCTAAGTTAACTACCATGGAGAAGAGGGAGTGGAGAGTGACTGCTTAATGGATACAGAGTTTCCTTTCCTTGGGGGATGATAAAAATGTTTTGCAACTAAAGAGAGATGGCAGTTGTACAACACTGTAAATTTACTTAAACATCACTGAATTGTTCATTTCAAATTAGTTAATTTTATGTTATGTCAATTTCACTTCCATTTATTAAAAATGGTTCCAGGTCCAGCACAGTGGCTCACACCATTTTGGGAGGCCAAGGCAGGAGGATTGCTTGAGCCCAGGAGTTCAAAACCAGCCTGGGTAACACAGGGAGACCCCCATCTCTACAAAAAATTAAAAAATTAGCCAGGCATAGTGGTGTGTGCCTGTAGTCCAAGCTACTCAGGAGGCTGAGGTGGCGCACTGGAGCCTGGGAAGTTGAGGCTGTAGTGAGCCGTGATGGAGCCATTGCACTACAGCTCGGATGACAAAATAAGACCCTGTCCCTAAACTAATAAGTAAATAAAAAAGGTTCGAAACCCATCCCATAAAAAAAAAAGTACCCAGGGATAACTGTGCCCTAAATCTACCCCTAAGAAATTCAGGCCCTAGAGAGGTTAAGTAACTTACCCAAGGCCACACAGCCAGGATGCGGCTGACCCCGAAATCAACCTACCTCCAAAACTCCAGTTCTCTCTACTGGAGACGGGAGAAAATGGGTTAAACATCACCCATCCCTTTCTCTCCAGGGAATTCCTCAGGGATTTCTTTCCTCCTGAGCAGTGTGACTTTATTTACACAAAAACTCTTCCAGGGACAAAAACAGGAAACTCAGGCCAGTATATTGTTGTATGCTTTTTCTCAAAATAACCGCAATTCTGTGAAAGTGGAACTGTTCTAGAAAATCCAGACCGTGCATCACTCCACGTGTTTGCATAGAAAGAAACAAACCTTCTGAGAAGTGCACTGATTCCGAATGCCTGATTTCACGGGGAAGGAAGGAAAAGTGGGGACATGAGACATTGAAATGCACCCCCTAGGGCAGCAGGGGCACTTTTCTGAGTGACTTTGGGATGGGGTTAGGTGGGGACACAGGGGATGAACAAAATGAACATCTGCCAAAGCCCCAAAGCAGTAAGGGGGCCCTGCTCCAACCAGAATGCCCTGACCACCAGTAAGGGGGAGTTTCCCAACTGTCCTGGGATGAGGTTTTCTAGGGGGGCCTGACCCCGATTCGAGGTTCACTAAAGCATACAGCACCCCTGCACTGGAGATTGCTTCTGAGGGACTCGAACCTCAGCCTTGCAAAACAGCAACACTTGAGTGAACTGAGCTGGGGACAAAGGAAGTGTGAGTCAGCCCAATAATTTATTTTAAAGGCCACATGAAGGAGGCCACAGCTGCTGGACTGGGAGACAGAATTTGCATGAGCCTGGGGCTGGGCCCTGCACCGCTTCCCCAGATGTCCTCAGGGATCTGTGGGCAGAGAGGCTTGGCTGCAAAGGGTCTGGAGGACAGCCCCTCTGCTAAGGTATCTGCTGCCAGGGCAGAGGGCTTGGGGAAGCTGGACGAGGCTGGGCTCCAGGAGGGGTGGCCTGGTCCCTGCCTGCCTGCCTGCCTCACTCTCTGGGCCTCGAGCTCGTGTGACACATGACTCCTCTCTCTTCCTGGAGTGATCCAAGCCCTGCCATTTCCTGACTTTGCCCACACTGTACCCTCTGCCTGGGGTAACTCCGTGTCTGCCCTTTGCCCCTTAGGTCTCAGCCCAGCACAAGTCCCTGCCTCCGGAGGTCATCCGGCCTTACCAGGCTACACCCTCTCATCAATTCAGATTCCCTCCCTTCTGGGCAGGTTTACAATGCAACCCTTCTTAGAGGCAGGGTGTGGTGGCTCTCACCTGTAATCCCAGCAACTTGAGAGGCTGAGGTGGGAGGATCACTTGAAGGCAGGGGTTCGAGACCAGCCTGGGCAAAATAAGGAGACTCTTGTCTCTGTAACAAATCTAAAAATTAGCTCACCAGGCCAGGTCCGGTGGCTCATGCCTGTAATCCCAGCACTTTGGGAGGCCAAGGAGGGCAGATCATGAGGTCAAGAGATCAAGGACAGCCTAGTCAACATGGTGAAAACCTCTCTGTACTAAAAATATAAAAATTAGCCAAGCATGGTGGCACACACCAGTAATCCCAGCTACGGGGGAGGCTGAGGCAAGAGAATTGCTTGAACTCAGAAGGTGGAGGTTGCAGTGACCTGAGATTGCACCACTGCACTCCAGCCTGGTGACAGAGCAAGACTCCATCGAAAAATTTAAAAAATATGTAAATAAATAAAAGAAACAAACAACAACAACAAAAACCTCTGTGTCAATCACAGCCTTCAAACTAGGCGAGAGGCGGCTGTATTCCACCCTCTGCTAACTAACTGTAGCTTTGTGGAAATGGGTGAGTGGCTGTGCCCTTCTGAGCTTCAGGGCCCTACCTGTAAAATGGGCATAACTGTCATGTCCATCTTTAAGAACAGTCCTGGGGGCAAGTGAGGGGAAGTCATGGGAAGATCTCTGTCCACAACCTTGGACAGAGCAGGCGCTTCTCACATAGTAGCCGGAGTACAGAGGCTGTGGGCATGAATCTAGCCAGACTGCCCGGGTTCAAATCCCAGCTCCCACATCTTTCTAACTCTGTGCCCCAGACAAGTTACTTACTTAATATTTCTTTCTTTCTTTTTTCCCCTAAGTCTTGCTCTGTCACCCAGGCTGCAGCGCAGTGGTACAAACTTGGCTCACGGCAACCTCCACCTCCCTGGTTCAAGCAGTTCTCCTGCCTCAGCCTTCCGAGTAGCTGGGATTACAGGTGCCCGTCACCATGCCTGGCTAATTTTTGTATTTTTACTAGAGATGAAGGTTTCACCATGTTGGCCAGTCTGATGTCGAACTCCTGACCTCATGATCTGACCACCTCGACCTCCCAAAGTGCTGGGATTACAGGCATGAGCCACTACACCTGGCCAAGTTACTTAATATTTCTGTGCCTTGGTTTCTTCATCTGTGAAATGGGATTGTTATGAGAACTCAAAGGGATTCCCAGGGCAGTTTTTTAGTGCGTAATTAGTCTGGTTGCGCGTGCGTGTGTATATATGTTTAATATAGAGACAGGGTCTCACTATGTTGATCCTCCTGCCTCGATGTCCCTAAGTGGTGGGATTACAGTTGTGAGTCACCACACCTGGTCACTTTATACTATTATTATTATTTTATTTTAAGACAGGGTCTTCCACTGTCACCCAGGCTGGAATACAGTGGTGCAATCTCAGCTCACTGCAAACTTCACCTCCGAGGTTCAAGCAATTCTCCTGCCTCAGTCTCCCGAGTAGCTGGAATTACAGGCACCCACCACCACATGAGGCTAAGTTTCGCGTTTTTAGTAGAGATGGGGTTTCACTATGTTGGCCAGGCTCGTCTCAAACTCCTGACCTCAAGTGATCTGCCTGCCTCAGCCTTACAAAGTGCCGGGATTGCAGGAGTGAGCTACTGCTCCTGGCCAAATTTTTAAGGCAGCGTAATCAGCCCATGGCCAGGGTAAAGGACAGCTGGTACCAAGATCTAGCCTCATTGGCCATGTGATCCAAGAGGCCTCTGCCTACCCGCAAAGTAGTACCGCATGCTGGGATCTCCCTAGTCCAAATCCCAACTTCACTTTTGGGTATTTCCTCATAAGCCTTGACTATCACAGAGTGTGGGGGACTTTGTAGCCTGGGCCCAGGCATGCACTCACCAGTCAATGGCATCTTGGGGCTGGCCATGGCCTCCCAGGCCACAATAGCAACCATATTTCATATAGGCCAGGGGGATTTGGGAGTCAACACAACCTGAAGTTCCTGCCAGTTTCAGGATCCCATGATGGTGCACATGTGACTTTCTGGAGGCTGGGAGGTAAACACAGTGAGAGGCTGCAGGTCAGGGCTTCCCAGACCTCCAGGAAGGGCATTAGTCTGAGAAGAGCCTAGATGTTACAGCCTGGCTGTCTGGGTTTGAATCCTACTTCCTACCTGTGTGATCTTGGACAAATTCCTAACCTTTCTGGGCCTTGGTTTCATTGTTACGAAATAGGGGATAAGCTGTCTTCAACTCATAGAATGAAATGAGATACTGAGCCAGGCGCAGTGGTGCATGCCTGTAATCCCAGCACTTTGGGAGGCCAAGGCCGGTGGATCACCTGAGATCAGGAGTTCGAGAGCAGCCTGGCCAACATGATGAAACCCCATCTCTACTAAAAACACAAAAAATCAGTTGGGTGTGGTGGTGGGTACCTGTAATCCCAGCTACTCTCGAGGCTGAGGCAGGAGAATTGCTTGAACCTAGGAGATGGAGGTTGCAATGAACCAAGATAGCACCATTGGACTCCAGCCTGGACTATAAGAGTGAAACTCCATCTTGAAAAAAAGAAAAAGAAAAAAAGAAATGAGATGAGTATAAAGTCCTTGCACATAAAAAGGCTGATTATTATAATCCGGCTGGGTGAGGTGGCTCACACCTGTAATCCCAGCACTTTGGGAAGCCAAGGCAGGCAGACCACCTGAGATCAAAAGTTCCAGACCAACCTAGCCAACATTGTAAAACCATGTATCTAGTGAAAATACAAAAATTAGCCAAGCATAGTGACACACACCTGTAATCCCAGCTTCTCGGGAGGCTGAGGCAGGTGAGTCACTTGAATCTGGGAGGCAGAGGTTGCAGTGAGCCAAGATTGTGCCACTGCACTCCAGCCTGGAAGACAGAGCAAGACTCTCAAAAAAAGAAAGGAAAAAGTGTAACTATTATAATCAATGTCCTCAGGGTAGCCATGAAGGGAAAAAAGAGCTGCACATGAAATGTTTGTCCAGTTGGCTGTGTTGGGCACTAGGCATCAGGAATGAGCCTACAGGTGTCTGTCACCAAGGTGGGCTCCTCTGTGGCAACTTCCCAGGCCCTGGGACTACACTGTGCCCATGGCTTGCCCTCCAAACTCAGGCTCTGGGCCCTTGGCATCTCCTCTTATTTTTACTTCCCAGACAGGAAGGCCCCTTGGCCTGAGCCCAGCCATTTTTCTGGATCCTGGCATAGCTTGGACACATAATGGTGCCCAACGCATGTGACTGGAACCCCTGCATTGGACAGGTGGAAAGGAGGCCAGCTGGGAAAGGTGACTCGCACATTCCCACAGCCAGTAGGATCCTGAGCAGAGGCTCCCACCCAGGCTTCTGACTTGCAAACCAGCGCTCCTTTCTCCTCACACAGTAGCAACAGGGGGAGGTGGCCTTTCAGGTTGCCAGAGCCGAGTGGCACTAGCAATAGAGCAGAAACTCACACCCAGGCCTGCCTGCTTCCTGGGTATCTGGTCTATACCACTCCAGGAGGTTGATGTATTGTGTTTGATGTTTTTTGTTGTTGTTGAGATGGAGTTTTGCTCATGTTGCCCAGGCTGGAGTACAATGTCACGATCTTGGTTCACTGCAACCTCTGCCTCCCAGGTTCAAGTGATTCTCCTGCCTCAGCCTCCTGAGTAGCTGGAATTACAGATGCCCACCACCACACCTGGCTAATTTTTGTATTTTTAGTAGAGACTGGGTTTCACCATGTTGGCCAGGCTGGTCTTGAACTCCTGACCTCAGCTGATCCACCTGCTTCGGCCTCGCAAAGTGCTGTAATTACAGGCATGAGCCATGGCACCCGGCTGTTATTTTTGTTTTGTTTTTGTTTTTTTGAGATGGTGTTTCGCTCTTGTTGCCTAGGCTGGAGAGCAATGGCGCCATCTTGCTCGTTGCAACCTCTGCCTCCTGGGTTCCAGCTATTCTCCTGCCTCAGCCTCCTGAGTAGCTGGGATTACAGGTGGGCACCACCACGCCTGGCTAATTTTTGTATTTTTAATAGAGACCAGGTTTCACCATGTTGGCCAGGATGGTCTTGAACTCTTGATCACAGATAATCCACCTGCCTTGACCTCCCAAAGTGCTGGAATTACAGGCATGAGCTACCACTTTCGGCCTGATCATATTGTCTTTTTTTTTTTTCTTTTTTTGAGACAGAAATTCACTCTGTCACCCACACTGGAGTACAGTGGCACACTCATAGCTCACTGCAGCCTCCAAATCCTGGACTCAAACAATCCTCCTGCCTCAGCCTCCAGATGTACAGGCATGCACGATCATGCCCGGCTAATTTTTAAACTTTTAGTAGAAATGGGATCTCACTATGTTGTCCAGGCTGGTCACAAACTCCTGGCCTCAAGTGATTCTCCTGCCTTGGCTTCGCAAGGTGCTGGGATTCCAGGCATGAGCCACCATGCCCAGTCTCATACTTTTTTGAGAAGTCCAGGCTAAATTTAAATTCAATTTTGTCTTTTTTTTTTGACTCGGAGTCTAATTCTGTCACCCAGGCTGACGTGCAGTGGCACAGTCTCAGCTCACTGCAACCTCCGCCTCCCAGGTTCAAGCAATTCTCCTGCCTCAGCCTCCTGAGTAGCTGGGACTACAGGCATGCATCACCACGCCTGCCTAATTTTTGTATTTTTTAGTAGAAATGGGGTTTCCTCATATTGGTCAGGCTGGTCTCGAACTCCTGACCTTGTGATCTGCCCACCTCAGCCCCCCAAAGTGCGGGGATTATAAGCTTGAGCTACTGCGCCCAGCCAATTTTGTCTTTTTATCAGTGGAAATAGCATATTTATGTGGAGGGACAAAGATGAATCAAATAGGAAGAAAATGTAAAAATGCATTTGGAGTTCAAAGCTTCGCCTTCCTCTCTGGATAATGAGTCCTCACCCTCTCAGCAGCCCAAGCCTCTGCCTCAAACTTCCCATGGCTCCCATGAGTCTGGATAAAGCTCAGGGATCTCAATCCACCCCAAGTCCTGGGGGTAATCGGCCCCTCCCACCTCTCCCTTATCCTTTCACACTGCAAGAGTTATTTACTGTCCCTCCAGTTGTGCCTGGTCATGCAGACACTCTACTGTTCAAATGCCCTCACCCCATCCTCACCCTACTCCCAGACCACCTCCCTGCAGAATCCATGTTGCCAGCCAGGTAGCCACAGGGACCCTCACCATACCGTCTGCTTGTGGTAGTGCCCTCAGCCTGGGGGGTCTTCCAGAGCAGATCTCTGCCCAAGCATGGTGGCTCACATCTGTAATCCCAGCACTTTGGGAGGCTGAGGCAGGTGGATCACTTGAGGTCAGGAGTTCAAGACCAGCCTGGCCAACATGGTGAAACCCCTGTCTCTACTAAAAATACAAAAATTAAGCAGGTGTGGTGGCACCCACCTGTAATCCCAGCACTTTGGGAGGCTGAGGCAGGTGGATCACCTGGGGTCAGGAGTTCAAGACCAGCCTGGCCAAGATGGTAAAACCCCGTCTCTACTAAAAATACAAAAATTAGCCAGGCGTGGTGGTGCGTGCCTATAATCCCAGCTACTCAGGGAGGCTGAGGCAGAGAATTGCTTGAACCCGGGAGGCAGAGGTTGCAGTGAGCCGAGACCATGGCACTGCACTCCAGCCTGGGTGACAGAGCAAGACTCCATCTCAAAGAAAAAAAAAAAAAAAATTAGCCTGGCATGGTGTAGTCCCAGCTACTTGGGAAGCTGAGGCAGGAGAATCTCTTGAACCCAGGAGGTGGAAGTTGCAGTGAGCCAAGATCATGCCACTGCACTCCAGCCTGGGGGACAGCAAGATTCCCTCTCAAAAAAAGAAAAAAAAAAAAAAAGCTGATCTCTGAATTAAACTGCGCTGGCACACAGTGAGCTTCCAGAAATAGTCCCTTCACCTATAAATCCACCAAGCCCCAGGGAACATGTCCACCCTGAGCACCCGTGACAATGTCCCAGTCCCAATAGCATACCCTGAAGCTGTCCCCAAAGGTTCCCTGGCCACCCTCCCTGACCACTCTCTGGTATCTCAGAGCCCTAGCAACAGCCCTGTAGAGGGAGGGTTCCAGGTATGGGGTAGGCACTGAGCACTGTGCTTATAACCAAGGAAAACACTCCCTCTGTGCCAACATAGGTGGGGCAGGTCACGTTGGGGTCTGTTTGCTCTGTCTGCCTGCTGCAGCCTCTTGGGGAGCGCCAGGGCTGTCTGGGCATCCTGTGAGTCCTAGGGTCTATGTGCATATGTGTGTCTGTGCGTGTGCACGTGTGTGTGTGTGTGTGTGTGTGTGTGTCCACTGAGCATCTGAATTTGCCGAGTGCTGTCTCAGGTGTCCTTGAGCTGTGTGTGCGTGTGTCCCCCTCAAGGTATGTCAGTATTTTTGCCTGTGGGAGCCGCACACCATGAGCTGCACAGCTGAGGGCCCAGGTGAATCCGGGAGCTGGTCCTGGGCCTGCGCATCTGTGTGCTGGCAGTGTCTACCTATTCCTCTGTGGGTGCATGTATCTGTGCACCCCACAAATGGGCAGTCACCCAGGGGACCCTTCTACAGTGACCCCAATGGATGGATAGTGAGATGGGACAATATGTTCTCTCCCTTTTTTTTGTCACAGGGGTTTGTTGTACAGAGGGACAATACGTTTTCGCCCACCCCCAAGCCAGGCCCTTTCTGCCCCTGCTCCTCCCACCCTCTAGTGTCTCAGACCTTAGGGTCAGGTGGAGTGAAGGGTAAGTTCAGGGACCCCAGATAAGAACAACCGGGAAGCTTCTGGGATGCTGGACAGGGTCACAGCAAGTTGCAGGGGGAGAGCGCCAGGAGAGGACTCTGCACCCCTGGGGAAGAGCTGGGCTAGTTCTGAGTCCCTGGGATGAGTGAGTGGGGCCCTGCAGAGGGCTGGGGTGCAGAGTGTGGATGAGCATTAGAAGAGCGAGCTGGGGGCTGTAGGGATCCTGGGAACTTGGGGAAGGATGGGGAGGCAAGGCTGCTGGGTTCCTAGGGAGGACAGGAGCAGCCCCAGGAACTCCTGAGTGCAGGGAAAGCACCTTCCTCATTCACCCTCGCTGGACCTGGGGCCAAGTCCCAGCAGCAGCAGCAGCAGCATGATTGGCAGGCACACAGGTAGAGGCCCCATCAGAGGGTGGCAGGCGCGGGCCACTGGAGGCACCAAGCCTGGCCAATCCTGATCCTGGCCACTGCACCCGGCCCTGCCCCCGACCTCACCTTCCCTGGGGCTCCAGAGGAGCCAGCTAGGGGTGTGCACATGGGGCGGTGCAAAGGCTCCCTGATCTCTGCATCTGGGTCACTGAAGGGGCTCGAGAGGCCACCAGGGCGCTGGGGACAGGACCAGGAGTCAGGCCCCAGACGTCTCCTTGGAGTAAGGGAGCAAAAGACACTTCTTTGATGTTATTATTCCCCCAGCCCTTGACCCGCTAACCTGGGTGCCCAAAGGGAGCAGAAGACTTGGAAGAGGGGTAGTCCTGAATTTACTTCAACATTTTATTTGTCCAGGTGCGGTGAATCACACATTCCAGAACTTTAGGAGGCAGAGGCAGGCGGATCGCCTGAGGTCAAGAGTTCAACACCAGCCTGACCAACATGGAGAAACCCCATCTCTACTAAAAATACAAAATTAGCCAGGCATGGTGGCGCATGCCTGTAATCCCAGCTACCCAGGAGGCTGAGGCAGGAGAATCACTTGAATCCAGGAGGCAGAGGTTGCAGTGAGCAGAGATCACACTGCTACACTCCAGCACCTCGACTCACTTCAACCTCCGACTCCCAGGTCCAAGTGATTCTCCTGCCTCAACCTCCCGAGTAGTTGAGACTACAGCCATGTGCCACCATGCCCAGCTAATTTTGTGTTGTTAGTAGAGACGAGGTTTCTCCATGTTGGTCAGGCTGGTCTTGAACTCCTGACCTCAGGTGATCCACTCGACTCAGCCTCCCAAAGTGCTGGGATTACAGGCATGAGTCACAACTCCCTGCCTAAATTGTGCAGGATAATAAATAGTCTTTTGAAGTACTGCTGGGCACTTGTCTGGTTGTTTTTCTTTAGGTTAACATGCCAGCAATGATTCTTTTTGACTTTCTGACCAAGATAGTGGTTTTTATCCAAATAAATCAACTACTTTACCCCATCCCTAAGCCACTTGCAAGGAAGGAAAAAGCCAGTACTATGACTGCCTACACTTCCCTCAGCATGGCCCCCTGTGAGACGTGGGGCAGCCAAGACCCGGGAACTGTTCAAGGTCACCAGGGCCTGTCTGTCTGTGCTCACTCACCTTCCTCAGGTACTCGCATGGGTGATGGCACTGACTTTACATGCTGTTGCAGCTCCTTGGTGAGCTGGCCCTGGTCATGGGACAGGAACTATGGGGTCAAGACAACAGAGGACTTTACCACCTGTAGAATGGGAACAGAAGCTCTGATGAGTGCCAATCTATTAGATAATCAAAATTTTTAAAGAAGTTTGTTGAATGAGTGGAAAAACAAGGTGATGCTTGAGTCTATAGTGGTCAAGAACATGGGGGCCTCAGAAAAGGTCAGAACCAAGTTCAAATTCCTGTACTTTGAATTTCTACTTCATGCCGTGCAAAATTACTTTACCTCTCTTCACCTCAGTTTCCTTCTGTGTGTCTTGGAAACAATTTCATTCCTCATTCAGTTTCTGTCAAGGATTCTAAAACATCCAACTCATTTAAATGTATCATCATTTCTGTCATAACTAGTGGGAACAATTTCACTATTATTGGATATACAGTTCTGTGCCTGAAACCTACAAAAAAGAAAATCTTACTTCTAAAAAGTGTCAGTGACGTTGTTATATGATTAATCATAACCATATTTAATTACACAAGGCCTTGTACATGGCAGGTGCTCAATAAACACTTGTTCAATCAATGCATGTGGGCTCCACAGCCACACTGTTTAGGTCCCGTTTGGCCTCCACCACTTATTAGCTGAGTGATGTGGACAAGATAATTCATGTCTTTATGTCTCCGTTTCCTTCTCTATAAAAGATATGTGATAAGAATCCCTAGCTCCTTAGGTTGTTGCCAGGGGTGAGTGATTTGGCAAATATTAGGGGCTTGTTAAACTTTAGCTGTGATGAACACCTTCCAAATCGTCCTTTTCAGAGCACAGATGAGGTCATAGTGCCACCTGGTGACCCTAGAGTGTAAGTACACACGATCACCAATATGCTCTCTCTCTACCACAGGTACAAGACTGGGTAGTTACCTCCTGGAGGTTTCTGCTGCATCTGCCTTCTCAGTGCTCACGTAAAGACCTTTGTATTTTCCTCCTCGCATTTTCACAGATGGAGTTCAGGTTACCCGACACAGCTGGGTGATCCACACAGGGCAGTGACTGCCTGTGCCAGCCCTGTGACATCGCTGAAGGACCACTGTTCCTTCCTTCTCATGTTCTGGGCAGATGCCAGGGCTGGGGTGACCCACGCCCTCAAGTTTCTTGCTTTGGAGGGTCACATTTTCTGTTGGCAAGGAAGGCAAAGGTCACAGGAAGTCAGAGACTCGTGACCTCTCTGTGCCATGGGTTCAAAATATAAAGACCTGAACACTCTATGCTAAAAGCCCAAGGCTCGGGTGCTCCCCAGGGCTTCTTGCCTCACGGCCTCTGCTGAAGGAGGATGAATACTATGTCCTCCCAGAGCTTTGGGAGCTTGTAGCAAGCAGCCTCGCCAGCACGAAATCTCTTAGAAACCTCGAACTGTGTCTAAAACATTCCTGCACATTTTGCATCCTATTTCCCATATGTCAGCATGTTTTAGGGGAAAAAAACCCCTCAATTTCCTAAATATGCAAGAGAAATGGATATTGTAGGACAATGTGACTTTTAAAAACATGTTATCTAGGCTGGGCATGGTGGCTCATGCCTGTAATCTCAGCACTTTGGGAGGATGACATGGGCGGATCACCTGCAGTCAGGAGTTAGAGACTAGCCTGACCAACAAGGAGAAACCTCGTATCTACTGAAAATACAAAATTGGCTGGGCGTGATGGTGCATCCCTATAATTCTGGCTACTCAAGAGGCTGAGGCAGGAGAATCACTTAAACCTGGGAGGCGGAGGTTGCAGTGAGCCGAGATCACGCCATTGCACTCCAGCCTGGGCAACAAGAGCAAAACTCCATTTCAAAAAGCAAACAAAAAAACTGAGTCTCAGAATGATGAAGCATTTTGTCCAATGTGACTCAGCTAGTGAGTGTTGAGATCTTGCATCCTATCAAAGCCTATCTCATTCTAAAGGCCATGCTATGTGCTCTCTGGCCCATGGAGAATAATTTTAACACAATCAATGAAATTTCTACACAACAATGTTCTTGTCTCAAGTCCAAGAGTGCCTTCTATACTTTCTATAACACTGGTTTTCTCGTCACTAAAGATGCCATTCTAATATGTAATCATGTGGCCAATGGAGATATGACCAATGTCATCATGTGTGTACACCCATAACCCTGTACACACTCTTCCTTTGTCTGATGAAATTCAAGTACTCTTTTTGATTACTTAGCAAAACTGAGCTTTAAAAGGGTTAAAGTTTTAAACCGTAAGGCTCACACCCATAATCCCAGCACTCTGGGAAGCTGAGGTGGGTGGAACATGAGGTCAAGAGATCGAGACCATCCTGGCCAACATGGTGAAACCCCATCTCTACTAGAAATACAAAAATTAGCTGGGCGTGATGGCGCATGCCTGTGGTCCTAACTACTCAGGAGGCTGAGGAAGAAGAATTGCTTAAACCAGGGATGCAGGGGTTGCCGTGAGCTGAGGTCATGCCACTGCACTCCAGCCTGGTGACAGAGCAAGACTCTGTACATACATATATAAAGGGTTAAGCTTTTTAAATCCAGGGAACTTTCTGTATTGCTTTTGAAGCCTCTGGTTAAATGAATATTCTTTTAATAGTGACCTGTGATTTTGTTTTGATCAAGTGTTTTCAAAGTTGACATATTTGACGGGTTTCTCCAGCATCAAAATCCTAAATCAAGTCTTTTTGGCTTAAAATTAACCTTGGGATTTTTCAGCTGGGTCCCTCAGGGAGTCTAAAGAATGTGTCTCTCATCTTGTAAAGATATTAAATGATTCAATTTAGTTGGTAGATTGTATGGGTGGGCATTGTTAAATGTGGTGATGCTGCGTGGGAGGGCATTGTCACAGACGAGGTGACATTAGATCTCATCTCAGTTATATTTATGGGTATGTTGTTGATATACATGTTCCAAAAATTATATACATTTATACAAATTGAATATGATTTGTAATTTTGATTGTTATGCTAAATATTTGCTAAAGTTATATTTGTATAAACATGTTATTAATGTCTGGGCACTGTCACTCACACCTGTAATCCCAGCACGTTGGGAGACGGAGACAGGTGGATCAACTGAGATCAGGAGTTCAAGGCCAGCCTGATCAACATGATAAAACCCCATCTCTACTAACAATACAAAAATTAGCCGGGCATGGTGTCAGGCACCTGTAATCCCAGCTACTTGGGAAGCTGAAATGGGAGAATCACTTGATCCCAAGAGGCGGAGGTTGCAGTGGTCTGAGATCACGCCCATTGCACTCCAGAATGGACAACAAGAGTGAAATTCCACCACAAAAAGAAAAAAAGTACAAAGATTAGCCTGGCATGGTGGCATATGCCTGCAGTCCCAGCTACTCGGGAGACTGAGACAGGAGAATTTCTTGAACCGAGGAGGTGAGGTTGCAGTGAGCTGAGACAATGCCGTTGCATTCCAGCCTGGGCAACAGAGCAAGACTCCATCTCAAAAAAGAATAACAAACAAAGTTATTAATATATTGAGAGAATTATATGAAATTTATAAAAATCTGGTGGTCCTAATCGGATCCTGTCAGTCCGGATTCTGGTTATCTCTTAAAATGCTGTACATAAGACTACTAACTAAATTTCCTTGTGGATTGGAAACGTTCAGCAGATTTTCATCATAACTATTGATTCCATCATCCACATTTACTGTTTTGAATTCTTCTCTAAAAGTATCTGTAATCAGCAACAGTCCAAATTCAAATTTTCTTTTTTTTTTTAAGATGGAATCTCGCTCTGTCACCTACGCTGGAGTGCAGTGGTGCCATCTCTGCTCACTGCAACTTCTGTCTCCTGGGTTCAAGCGATTTTCCTGCCTCAGCCTCCCAAGTAGCTGGGACTACAGGCACCCGCCACCACCAGCTAATTGGTGGCAGTCGAGACGGGGTTTCACCATGTTGGCCAAGCTGGTCTCCAACTCCTGACCTCGTGATCCGCCGTCCATCTCAGCCTCCCAAAGCACTGGGATTACAGCCGTGAGCCACTGTGCCTGGCCCCCAGATTTGCTTTTCATGGAAAAAAACTCTACTAAGTCCTCTTGAACACAGGTTTCTGATAACTCACAACAATGAACTACCCAGGCTTCACCACTATGTGATACAGGATGTCAGAAACTCACAAGTACAACCCCTCAATACATTGAAAATAAATTTAAAAAAAAAATCAAAGGCCAGGGTCCAGTGGCTCACGCCTGTAATCCCAGCACTTTGGGAGGCCAAGGCGGGCAGATCACTTGTGGTCAGGAGTTCAAGACAAGCCTGGCCGACACGATGAAATCCCATCTCTACTAAAACTACAAAAATTAGCCAGGCATGGTGGTGCATGCCTGTAATCCCAGCTACTAGGGAGGCGAAAGCATGACAATTGCTTGAACCTGGAAGTCAGAGGTTGCAGTGAGCCAAAATTGTGCCACTGCACTCCAGCCTGGGCGACTCAAAAATAAAAATAAAAATCAATAAACTAAAAAACAGTTTCTAGAACTCTAATACGGAAACTTAAGTGTTCAAAAAACTGCTAAGCAGGATGAGGCAAAACAAAAAATCCATAAAATTAAGATAATGTCTTTATAACTTGTATTTTTTTTTTTTTTTTTTTTTTTTTTGAGACGGAGTCTCACTCTGTTGCCCAGGCTGGAGTGCAGTGGTGCGATCTTGGTTCACCGCAACCTCCATCTCCTGAGTTCAAGCGACTCTCCTGTCTCAGCCTTGCAAGTAGCTGGGACTGCAGGCACTCGCCGCCATGCCCAGCTAATTTTTGTATTTTTAGTAGAGTTGGGGTTTCACCTTGTTGGCCAGGCTGGTCACAAGCTCGTGATTTCAGGTGATCCCCATCCCTCCCTCCCCACACCTGGGACTACCATAGTGCTGGGATCACAGACGTGAGCCACTGTGCCTGGCCCTTTACTTGTTTTGTTTTCTAATTTAAGAAACGTTTTTTTCATAAGTTATCTGTAATTTACACCGATTTGGTAAAGCACACTTTTGTGAACACAGGTGGGTGGAAGCGTTTGTTTTTCCTCCCTACGTGATCCCTCCAAAGTTTGGAACCTATTCATAAACATTCTTACTTTCTGTTCATATGTTGTCATTATCAGTAGGCAATAATCAGAGAAAGTGATTCTCTTATTAACCTTTAACTGAAGCATCCTACTTAAGAATATGCAGAAAATGCCTGGCCCGGAGTGTGCAGACTCACAGTGAAGAAGAAAGTGTCCTTCCCTGCAGGCCCGAGAGCCTTAGTGCTTTCCCGGGAGCAACACGGCAGGGAGGGTCCCGGCAGCTGCTCGCAGCAGGAACCAGTGGGCGCAGCCCCGGGCTGACCCTCCGGCGGCGGGGACCTTCTGCTTCCTGGGATCTTTCTCCTCTGCCCCACCGGCCGCTGAGGGAGCGGCGGCTGCCTTGGGCCTGTAGGTCACTCCATCGCCTCCACCCACCACGGGAAAGGAGAGGCGGTGGCGGCCAGAGCAGGGTGGGCGGCCTAAGGCGAGAGCCTGGCTGGCCCCCGCGGGGAATATGGCGACCTGGGTAGCGGAGGCCTTGGCGCTGCAGTGCTAACTTCCAGGAGGAGCAAAGGCGCCTCGCGAGAAGATGCAGCCAAGAGGAACCCTGGCCAGCCGCCCCGGCAGGGGGCAACAGCAACGCAGCCAGGAAGCCCGGGGCAGGGCGCTGGGCACCAACAAGCTTCCCAGCAACCTCCAGGCGGCGCTACAGCAACCTTCAGGCGGCACCCACACCAGCCTCCAGGGGGCGCTGCACCAACCTCCAGGCGGCACTCACACTAGGCTACAGGGCTGCACCTGCCGGCACCGCACTGGGGCGGGAACTGTGCTGTCAACCAGCCACACTGACCCGGGTGGCCCAGGCCCATAGCAGCCGGAGGACAAGCCCAGGCACACTGCCCCCAGGTAATGAGGAGGAGCAGGATGGCACCCTAGAGAAGTGCAAGAGCTCAGAGCTCGGGCCCCATGCCAGGAAAGGCCAGGAGGAGAAGATGGAGAGATGGAGATGGAGAAGCAGCAGGGGGGAAGGAGAGCAGCTCCACTGGCGGGGTCAACATCTGCTGTCGGGGTTAGAGCATGAAGAGGGTGAAGCAGCGGAAAGAGCGGAAAGGAGAAGGTGCAATGACACAGCGGAGCACAATGCAAAATCCAGGCCCAGGACTCCAGTAAAGGCTGGCTTTAATTCCAGCTCACACCCCTACCCCTAATCAGAGAGGACTGCGGGGAGGGGGGGACCCAAGGAACGCTGGAACCTGAAGGGTGGGAATCTGAGGCCAAGACTGATTGTGGGAAATGGTGGGAATCAGGACAGGAGAAAGTGAGGGAGAATGGGGGGCAGGGGGTTGGAGGGCAGTGAGCTGGGTTAGGAAGGATTAGAAATTAGAACCTTAGGAAGGATTCAGAAAGAAACTGTTCTTAAGAAGGTGCGTGTTGCAGCCGGGCATGGTGGCTCACACCTGTAATCCCAGCACTTTGGGAGGCCAAGGTGGGCAGATCACCTGAGGGCAGGAGTTGGAGAACAGCCTGGCCAATGGAGAATCCCTGTCTCTACTAAAAATACAAAAATTAGTCTGGCATGGTAGTGTGAGCCGCTAAACCCAGCTACTTGGGAGGCAGAAGCCAGAGAATTGCTTGAACCCGGGAGGTGGAGGCTGCAGCGAGCCGAGATCCCACCACTGCGCTCTAGCCTGGGCAACAAGAGGGAAACTTAGTCTCAAAAAAAAGTAGTAATTAATTAATGAGGAAATGTCTTGGAAATCGTTGTTCTTACTGTTTCGGGGGTTTTGTTGTTTGTTGTTGCTCTATCTAGGTGCATATTTTTTTTCTTTTATGACAGCGTCTTGCTCTGTCACCCAGGCTGCAATGCAGTGGTGTGATCTCGGCTCACTGCAAACTCCACCTCCTGGGTTCAAGCGATTCTCCGGCCTCAGCCTCCCAAGTAGCTGGGATTACAGGGGCAGGCCATCACGCCCAGGCTTTTTTTTTTTTTTTTTTTTTTTTTTTGATACGGAGTCTCACTCTGTTGCCCAGGTGAGTGAGCTGAGATCACTTGTATTACCTGGGAGTTAAAATCAGAAAAATCAAAATCTGCGAAGAACTTGAAAGATGTTCTTTCAGGCTGGGCATGGTGGCTTTTTCAGATGCCCCTTCTGCAAGAAAGGCTCTTGACAACTGGATAAGTTTTGTTTGTTTATTTTTCTTGCTTTTGGGCATAGTCAGTCAGCTCAGGACATGGCTGTATTTTTCTCCCCACAGCTCTGTGCTCAAACCTTGGATAGGGAGATAGCAGAGAGGAAGGTTGCCTACAAGCAGCACAGATAGGTCATTGTGATGGATTTTTTTCTTTTTGAGCCAGAGTCTCACTCTGTCGCTCAGGCTGGAGTGCAGTGGTGCAATCTCAGCTCACTGCAACCTCTACCTCCCAGGTTCAAGCAATTCTCTGCCTCAGGCTCCCGAGTAGCTAGAATTAAAAGCATGTGCCACTATGCCTGACTAATTTTGTATTTTTAGTAGAGACAGAGTTTCTCCATGTTGGTCAGGCTGGTCTCGAACTCCTGACCTCAGGTGATCCACCCACCTCAGCCTCCCAAAGTGCTGGGATTGCAGTTGTGAGCCACCACGCCCAGTTGTGATGGTCATTTTTAAGGATGTTTTTGTTTTAAGATGAAGCTTTGAATGTCTAGTAAAGAACGTGGTGTTTTAATTCTTCTTCAAGTCAATTCTTTCTCTGTCTTCTAGATGGGAAATGAGGAAAAAGAAGAGAGTGCCAGAGAGACACATGTGTGAGGAGCCAGCCCAGAAACACCTGGGCCTAGAGAACCCTTTCTGGACAGGCAGGAGCTCCTGTGAAGGCAGCTGCTTAATTTCTGCTGCACAGTCCACACACCCTGCTTCTCCTTTGGGGGGTGAGGGCTCGGGAACGATAATTGTCTTGTTTCCTGGAAACAGTTCGAAGCACTTAAGAAGAGAACAGTTGTGCTGTTGGGTAGCAGGACCCCATTTTTCTCAGGTGCCCTAGCTGAATGGCTCTTGGCTGGTCCCCTGTGAATGGTGGAGCTCAGGCCCCTCCACTGACTGTGGACATTGCCCCACCCTAACGTCTTAGTTACTTTTAACTGTGAAGATGAGCCTGTAAGGCAAATGGGCCAGCTCCCCTTCCCACCTTGAGTCAGTGTGAAGGCTTTTTCTTTCATTTGAGCAAAGTAACAACAACAGCATTTTAGAATGGGAGCCGAGAGTGCTGATGAGAACAGAGATTTTCGGGCAATGTCTTCATGGATCAATAAAGCAATACCATGAGATCAGCTTTAAGAAAAGAAGCATTTATTTGCACTCTTTGGAACTTCCTTATCCTTTTTTGCTTGTTTAAATTGTTTATTGTGAACTATATAACTCCTTTAGTAAGCTAAATTTCTATATAATCTTACTCTTCTAACATTTGAAGTGTGACCCTAAAACTTTCCAGTTTATTTTTCTTTCTTTTTTTTTCTTTCCTTTCTCTTTCTTTCTTTCTTCTTTCTTCCTTTCCTTTCCTTTCTTCCCTTCCTTTCCTTTCTTTCCTTTCCTTTTCTTTTCTTTTTCTTTTTGAAAACCTTGCCCTGTCACCCAGGCTGAACTGCAGTGGCATGATTTGTGCTCACTGCAACCTCCACTTTCCTCAAGCAATTCTGCCTCCACCTCCCAAGTAGCTGCGACTACTTGCGCCGGCCACCACGCCTGGCAAATTTTTCCTTTTGTATTTTTAGTAGAGACAGAGTTTTACCATGTTGGCCAGGCTTGTCTCTAACTCTTGACCTCAAGTGATCTGCCCGCCTCAGCCTTCGAAAGTGCTGGTATTACAAGTGTGAGCCACCACACCCAGCCTCCATTTAATTTCTGTAGCTCTTACCTTTTCTCATGACTGTTAGTCTCTTTATGTTCATTTCTGTTCATAAATATTCACAGTGCCTGGTAAGATATGGAGATTAGATTCACTGAATCCACAGAATTTTAAATGTCCCTATAGCTTGAAGAAAAGGAGCAGTGCTGCTCCTGTCCTGGGCCTATAGATGTTCTTCCCATCCATGGCTGTTTCTATATTTTTAATTTTGAGTCTGTGCTCACATGATGGGTGATTTCCTTTGATATGTACCGGGTACCCCTGATTTAAAGCTCATTTCCAGCTGGTTAGTGCCCGACCCATCCACAGCCTGTAGAGAGTTAAGAAAACCCTGGACCAGGGCTCTGCGATGTCTTCCTCAAAGGCTGAAGCCCAGAGGCCTCCAGGGTCCTCTGAGTCATCTGGTCAACAAACCCTGTGCCTCTGGTAAGGGACCTGAGTGTGGCAAAGAGAGTGAGATGGCAGCGGAGGGCATGGAGGGTTTCATATTATGCACAGAACATGCAAGCCAGATTGAGCCCCATTCCCTTCTCTGGCCCTTAGCAGATTCAGGACCTCATTCGGTTCCCATGAGGAACAGCAGCTGTGTCCCAACTGAAAACATAGAGAAGACAAAGGTAAATGCTGGGGTCATTTTCACTCTGCCTGTATCAGGACACTGTAGTCTTTTCCTCCATTGCCCTCTCCTGGCCTGGCCTCTGCTCTGTGGGTTCTGTGATGCCTTTTCTGTCTGGACTTTTTCAGAAGCAAAATCTTCCCCATAAGCTTTCTGGCTTCTCCATTCCCAGCTAGTCATTTTGAGTGGCACCTCCAGAAGCCATAAATGCTTAGGGACTGAGGGCTGAAGGGCTTTTACTGTTCTGTTTCCAGAAATGACACGAGGAATGCCACTGACCTCCCCTGCTGTAGGTCTCATGGCCCAGTGAACTCTGACTGATCTCTTTTACACAAGATGTGGGGTCTATTTCTGAAATATGTGAGGTTTTCTTTTATTTTGCGGTGATTTTGTTTATTTCCTTCTATAAAGTAGGTGATTAACATTTGAAATATCTGCTGTATTCCCAGAAGTGACAAAAGTAAAAACTGATTAATCCAACATAAATATGTGCTTTGTGCAATTTTGAATGCTCTTCAAAAAGGTCAGTTCCATAGTTCATCACAGGCCCATTCCTGTTGGTAACTGTGTTGTGCAAAAACGCCTTCACCCCCCTTTGGTGGTTCCCCGATCTAATATTCTAAGTGTGAGAGTTTCTGTATTTGTAATAGAAAATATGCCTCGACTGTGAGTTAGTGAAAGTGAATGTAACCTATTACCCACAGAGACAATTCCCATCGAAGGCCTTAAGTGATGCTCAGCTATGCTGGTTCTCATGTGGCCTCTGTACCTTCAACAGCTGCCAAGTCCTGTGATTACGTATGATGGGAATTGTATACTTGAAACCAAACATATTTATAAAACTTTCTTTTTTCAGAATTCCCACCTCATATTTCCATGGATAAAAGTATTATTTATGTCATAATGCACTTAAAATTTGTATTACCTGGGAGTTAAAAGAAATATTCTGGCCATGCCTAACTGACTTCTTATGTCGGACTGTTCTGTCAGAAAACCCTCTCCCAGGCCCCCTGCATGTCTTCAGGAATCTACATTTCCCCAGAGCCATTTGTGCTCATGGGTGGCACCTCCAGAGTGAAGAAGACTCTTTGTCAAGAAGGGAAGCAGAGGGGAAATGAGAAGGTCCTGCCGGCAGAGCTGGAATCAACTCCCACTCTGCCTCCTGCAAGCTGTGTGACCCTGGGCACATGTTCTCCTTCTTTTGGGAGCCTTTTTTAGATTTGAAGCAGGGTGGTCACACTGACTTGCAGACTTCTGAGAATCAGAGACAGAACATAAAAGGCCTGGAGAACATTATCCAAAAAGAAGCTGCAACACATGTGTTCACAATGGGCTTTTCATGCCTCTTTTACTCACTGTTTATCTGAGGCAAGGAACATGCTCTGGTGATGGCCATGAGGTAAGAATGAAGATAGACATAGACACTCCTGTGTCTGAAACATGCTTCTTCCTTACTGTGTTCTGATTCTCTCTCCCGTGGGGCAGGCCCCTAGCCTGCCTACATTTGCAGACAAACAGACACAGTGGCATGCGGAGAAAAGAGTTTGTCCCAATAATTTTTCTTCACTCCCCAGCTGTCGGCAGTACTTAGTGGAAGGGTGACTTCATGACACTGATGCTGCTATTTTGAAACCTGGAGAATGGAAAGGTGCAAAAAACTATCAGCAGCAACATAAGGTGCAGCCTGTGTTGTTGGTGGTGGTTCTGTCCGTCACATTAATATATTTCAAAACATTTCCTCTTTCTGCCTGCAGGTTAATATGGCTGCAGCACAACATTATCATTGCTCAGGACTGCCCTACTCACCTTACCTCATGGCAGACCCTTCAAGACCACTGATGGGTTGCTGGCCACCTCCTCCATCTGGCTGTCACCTGGGAGCTCAACCATTCCCATCAGCTAAAGGTGTTCTGGGACCTCTAACAGCTTTTTGACTCCAGTGTCCACTAGGACCTCAGCCACCTTCTCCAGCTGATAATTTTTGGGGACCACAGACACCTACACACAAATGTCTTCTGGCACCTCTACTACCTTCCGCAGCCAATGATTTTCTGAGCCCATACACAATGCCACTCGAGTGTCTTCTGGTACCTCTACCACCTTCTCCAGATGACGAGTTTTCCAAAACTACAGATACCTATACATGAGTGTCTTCTGTTACCTCTGCCACCTTTAGCCAATGATTTTCTGAGTCCATACAAACTCCACCCGAGTGTCTTCTGGCACCTCTACCACCTCCTCCAGATGATAATCTTTGGAGACCACAGACATCACCACCCGAGTGTCTTCTGGTACCTATACCATCATCTCCAGCTAATGATATTCTGAGGCCACACGCACCTTCTATCCAGTGTCCTCTGGGATCTCAACCACTTTGTCCAACTGATAATTTTTTGAGATTACAGGTAGCTCCACCTTTTGAGTGTCCCCTGGGACCTCAACTACCTTTCAATAGAGTGTCTTCTGGTATCTTCACCTTCTTGATTTTCTGAGACCACAGACACCTGCACCTGAGCGTACTCTAGTACCTTTACCACCGTCTTCAGCTGAAGATTTTCTAAGACCCAACACACCTCAACCTGAGTGTCCTCTGGTATCTCTACCACTGTCTCCAGCTGAAGATGTTCTAAGACCTCACACATCTCCACTTGAGTGTTCTCTGACATCTCTACCACCATCTCAAGCTGATGATTTTCTGAGACCACACACACCTCCACCCAAGTGTACTCTGTTACCTCTACCACCAGCTCCAGCTGACCATTTTCTGAGACCACACACACCTCCACCCAAGTGTACTCTGTTACCTCTACCACCAGCTCCAGCTGACCATTTTCTGAGACCACACACACCTCCACCCAAGTGTACTTTGTTACCTCTACCACCATATCAAGCCGATGATTTTCTCAGACAACAAACATCTCCACCTGAGTGTGTTCTGGTACCTCTACCACTTCCAGCTGAAGATTTTCTGAGACCTCACACACCTTCACCTGAGTGTAATCTGTTACCTGTAGCACCTTCTTCAGCTAATGATTTTCTGAGACCACAGGCAACTCCACCACTTGAGTGTTTTCTGGGACCTCAACCTATTTCAATCCCGTGTCCTCTGGGACTTCAACCACCTATTTCACTCGAGTGTCTTGTGCCACCTCAACCATCTTCTCCAAGTGAAGATGCACTGAGACCACAGTCATCTCCTCCAGTTAAGTGCTTTCTGGTATCTCCACCATCTTCCCCAGCTAGTGATCTTCTGAAACCACAGACACCTCCAGCAATTGAGTGTCCTCTGGGACCTCCTTCATGTCTTCCAGCTGTTTGTTTTGTGGGACCTCCACCACCTCCTCCAGCTGCATCTCCTATGGGACTTTATCCACCTCATCCTGCTATCTGTCCTGGGGGATCCCATCCACCTCATCCACCTGTCTGTCCTGGGACACCCCATCCACCTGATCCAGCTGTCTGTGCTGGGGGACCTTATCCACCTATCTGTCCTGGGGGAACTCATCTTCTTCCTACAGGAGGGTGGCCTCTGGGACATCAGCCTACTTCTCCACTTAGTGGCCTCTGGAACCTCGGCCACCTTCTCTACCTTGGTAGCCTCTGGCCCCTTAGCTACCACCTTCACATGAGTGGTCTCTGGAACCTCAGCCACCTTCTCTACCTTGGTGGCCTCCCTTAACTATCACCTTCACATGAATCTCCTCTAGTACCTAAATAATCCACTCATGACCTCTCAGCCCTCAGCCACTTCCTTCACCTAGGTCTTCTCTAGTACTTCAGCCAACTCCTTCATTTGGCTGACCTGCTGTCTCAACTGACACTCAACCTTCACCTGAGTGTCCTCTCAGACTTCAGCCCCCTCCTCTAGTCACATGGCCTCTGAGACCTCGACCAACACCTCTAAATGCACCACTTGATGTGTTGATTTGAACGGTATAAAGTAATTTGTAAAAAAAATTCATATCTTCTTGAGTGAATAGAAAGAAATGTCACAGATGGTACTGCAGGGCTTTGCAGTACAAGGGTAACACTGGCTGAGATCCTGGTCACTTTTCTAAAGTTTCTGAGAGTACTCAGTCGGTTGCATTATTTCCTCATCATGAGTTTGGCAGCAGGTATCTCTTGTAGATAAAGACAGATTTTTTATTTTTTGTGGGGACAGAGTCTCACTGTGTCACCCAGGCTGGAGTGCAGTGGTGCAATCCTGGCTCAGTGCAACCTCCATCTCCAGGGTTCAGGTGATCCTCTCACCTTAGCCTCCAGAGGAGCAGCTGGGACTACAGTCATGCACCACCATGTTTGGCTTTTCAATTTTATTTTTCTTTTTTTTTGAGATAGAGTCTCACTTTGTCACCAGGCTGTAGTGCAGTGGCACCATTTCTGCTCACTGCAACCTCTGCCTCTTAGGTTCACGTGATTCTCCTGCCTCGGCCTCCCAAGTAGCTGGGACTACAGGCACATGTCACCATGCCCAACTAATTTTTTGTAATTTTAGTAGAAACAGGGTTTCACCACGTTGGCCAGGACAGTCTTGATCTATCAGTCTCATGATCTGCCCACCCTGGCCTCTCAAAGTGCTGGAATTTTTTTTTTTTTTTTTTTGAGATGGAGCCTCGCTTTGTCACCCAGGCTGGAGTGCTGTGGTGTGATCTCAGATCTTGGCTCACTGCAACCTCCGCTTCCCAGGTTCAAGTAATTCTTCTGCCTCAGCCTCCTGAGTAGCTGAGACTACAGGTGCCTACCACCACACCTGGCTAATTTTTGTATTTTTAGTAGAAACGAGGTTTCACCATATTGGCCAGGCTGGTCTCAAACTCCTGACCTCAGGTGATCTACCCGCCTCGGCCTCCCAAAGTGCTGGGATTACAGGTATGAGCCACTGTGCCCATCTCTCTCTCTCTCTCTCTCTTTTTATTTTAACCTTTTTTAGAGACCGTGTTTCACCATGTTGCCCAG
The DNA here is from genome assembly GCA_004027835.1 of Alouatta palliata. NCBI lineage: Eukaryota > Metazoa > Chordata > Mammalia > Primates > Atelidae > Alouatta > Alouatta palliata. The sequence continues at coordinate 35,726 of PVKV010019012.1, forward strand.
GCTGGTCTCAAACTCCTAGACTCATGCCATCTGCCAATTTAGGCCTTCCAAAGTGCTGAGATTACAGGCATAAGCCACCAGCCCAGCCAGAGATTGTTTATAGAAGCCAGAAATACCAGTTTTGTGGGTGTGCATAGAACCTGGGCCAACTGGCCATCTCCATGAGGGATGGGACCCGTCCCTGAGTTGCAGGGTGTCCTGTGTCCTCCAGCGGAGATATCCACACCAAAGGGCACAGAGCTTGTGACCACCCACAGTGGAAGCACAAGTGAAGGGACCCAGGGTGCAAAAGAAAGAGACCTAATCTCCTGGGAATAAACAGGAGACTGTGGAAGAGAAGGCTGAAGTGGGTTGGTGTCACTTGGGGGTTTGTGTAACTCAGTGGAGCTGGAAGGCTCCTGGCTGGGCAAGCAGTGTGAGCATGGAGACTGCATGAGGGCCCTATAGAGCCACCGTGGAAGAGCTCAGATGGCCGGGTGTGCACAGGGAATTATGCCTCCCGCACTTCCTCATTGCCCTACTGGCCTTAGTCCATTATCTTTAGGAATGATGATTCTTTCCCTGGATGTGTGAAGGCTCTGGATCAGGGTGAATGAATGCCTAGAGCTCTGGGAAATTTAACTTGGTTCTGTCAGGGGACCCTGTCTCCCCTAGTATTTATGGCCCCAGGAGACTAACAATGAGGATGGGTCTGGTTTATTGGAGCTGCGGACTTGGTCTTCAGAATCAGGTCAACTCTGGCAGGGAACTCAAGGCCAATCCTAAGCTGTTCTGGCATCATCTTATCCCCAGCAACCTCTCTCCCCACCTGCGACTCCCAGCTTTGCCTCTCCCAACCTTGGCATGCAAAATCCTCCCCCTTCACCGAGTCCCCTGCCTGAGCCCAGACACCAATTCTCCGTGGGGCTCAGAGCCCCAGCTTTCTCAGAAATGAGCTGGGACTGATGTGGTTATGAGGTCGTGGTGAGGACAAGGAGACCAAGCCCATGAGGAAAGCATCTTGCAAAATAGCTGCTAAATGGGAGAACCTCATCCCCCCTGCTGGTTAAATGAAAATATTCCCACTTAGAAGATTAGCAAAAGATGTTCATTAAAGTTTACTAAACTTAGAGTGTAACAGCTCAGGACCCGGGATTTCCAATCTCTGTTTCAAAAGATAAGGGATAGCCTCTGTCTCCAAGATTAAAATTCAGATTCTCATGAGATGAAGAGATTATAGGAACGTATACACAGTTAAACTCTGAGATCTATATCTGTGATCTGTAGGTAATTATTCTTCATGACATACAGACACATATGCAGCCACACACGGAAGTATTCAGTAGGGGCACGGGTATTTTATAGAAGACAAAATGTATATTGGGCAAAAAAAGATCGCATGGAAATAAATCAAAAAAATTTTTTTTCACTACGAAAATGCTTTAATAATGGTGTCTGTACAGCATGGGATGTGGACAGGGAAAACAGCAAGTGCACACACAGCAGGACAGGCCAGAAGACAGGCTGGGAGTGAATAAAGAGTTCACACTGCTTCCCTGCTTTCCCTGGTGGCTGGAGGCTCTAGGCCACCTCCTCCTTGAACTCACCCTCCTCCTTGGCCATGGCGTCCTGGTACTGTTGGTATTTGAACAGCAGGTAATTCATGTTGCTCTTGGTCTTGGTGAACTCCATCTCATCCAGGCCCTCACCCGTGTGCCAGTGCAGGAAGGTCTTGTGCAGAAACATGGCTGTGAACTGCTCCAAGATGCGCTAGAACAGCTCCTGGATGGCCCTGCTGTTGCCAATGAAGGTGGTGGACATTTTTAGCCTTCAGGGCAGGATGTCACACAGCCGTTTTCTCATTGTTGGGATCCACTCAGCAAAGTAGCAGCTGTTGTTTTGGACATTAAGCATTTGCTTGTCCACCTCCTTCCTGGACATGCAGCCCTTGCACATGGCGGCCACCATCAGGTAGCAGCCATGGTGGGGGTTGCAGGCCTACATCATGCTCTTGGCATCCAACATCTGCTGGGTGAGCTCATGCACTGTAAGGGCCCAGGACTGCTGGCTTCCCTGGCTGGTCAGTGGGGCAAAGCTGGGTATGAAGAATTGCCGGTGGGAGAATAGGACCATATTCACAGCCAGCTTGTGCAGGTCAGAATTGAGCTGGCCTGGGTAGCACAGGTAGGTAGTGACCCCACTCATGGTGGCAGACACCAGGTGGTTCAGGTCACCGTAGGTGGGCATAGCAGCTTTAGGGTTCCAAAGCATATGTCATAGAGAGCTTCACTATCAATGCAGTAGATCTCATCTGTGTTTCCTATGAGCTGATGGATGGACAGGGTGGCATTGTAGGGCTCCACCACCGTGTCTGACACTTTGGATGAGGGCACCACACTGAACATGTTCATGATCCTGTCTGGGTACTCCTCCCGGATCTTGTTGATGAGGAGGGTACCCACCCCAGACCCAGTCCCCCGACCCAGGGGGGCCTGGCCAGTTTGCTGCTTTGTGTTTTTTAATATACTCCTGCATTCAATATGCTGCTTCTTAATTTTATGTTCAGATACATTTGTGTTAGCTACTATATACCTAACAAATGTTTTATTTATTTAAAATGTTTAGATTTAATAGAGGGCCAGGCGAGGTGGCTCACACCTGTAATCCCAACACTTTGGGAGGCCAAGGTGGGTGGATCATGAGGTCAGGAGTTTGAGACCAGCCTGACCAACATGGTAAAACCATGTCTCTACTAAAAATACAAAAATTGGCTGGGTGTGGTGGCACACGCCTGTAATCCCAGCTACTCAGAAGGCTGAGACAAGAGAATCACTTCAACTGGGGAGGTGGAGGTTGCAGTGAGCCAAGATCGCACCTTCAGAGGTGTTGGGGTCAAATATAAACACTCTCTGGCTCCTCCTATGCTCTGTTGGGCCTCGCAAGTGGGTTAGGAAAGACTGTTCCAGGAGTGGGCATGTCAAGCATTGATGAAAGGGAAGGGAGGATAAAGGAAAAGTTGAACAAATTAAATCCTAAGTTAATTTAGAGTTATTCTGAGTTCTGTGAAATCAGTTCAGGTTTTAGTAAGCAGTAACCCTCTTGACAAAAAAAAAAAAAAAAAAAAAAAAAAAAAAAAAAAAAGAAGAAGAAGAAAAAGGAAAGAAATCATTCCGAATTCTGATGTTTGATGATAAAGCACAACTATTTGCTTTTACCCCTTCCACAAAGAAATGAAACAATTTGGGAAGACATCCCAAGAGATTCAGGAAGAACAAGGTAAGCGCTGTGGTTTGAATGCCTCCAAAACTCATGTTGAAATTTGTCATTGTAATGGCATTAGGAGGTGAGCCCTAGTTGGGCATGGTGGCTTATGTGTGTAATCCCAGTGCTTTGGAAGGTTGAGGTGGGTGGATCAACTGAGGTCAGGAAGTCAAGAACAGCCTGGCCACATGGTGAAACCCCATTGCTACTGAAAACACAAAAATTAGCCAGGCGTGGTCTCGGGCACCTGTAATCCCAGCTACTTGAGTGGCTGAGGCACCAGAATCACTTGAATCCTGGAGGTGGAGTTTGCAGTTAGCCGAGATCATGCCATTGCACTCCAGCCTGGGCAACAAGAGCAAAACTCCATCTAAAAGAAAAGAAAAGAAGAGTATAAGAGGTAGGGCCTTTAAGAGTTGATTAAGTCATGAGGCCTCTGCCCTCATGAATGGATGAATGTTCGTATCTGCAGAGTAGGTTGGGTTATCCAGGGAGTGGGCTTCTGATAAAATGTAAGTTCAGTTTCCATCCACCCTCTGTGTCCTGTGCATGCTTGCCCCTCTGCTATGGTATGGCACTGCAAGAAGGCCCTCACAAGTTGTGGCCCCTTGATCTTAGACTCCTCAGCCTCCAGAACTGTGTGCCAAATAAACTTCTATTCTTTTTTCTCTTTTCCTTTTTTTTTTGGATGAAGTCTCGCTCCGTCACCCAAGTTGGAGTGCAGTGGCATGTTTTTGGCTTGTTGCAACCTCCACCTCCCGGCTTCAAGTGGTTCTCCTGCCTCAGACTCCTGAGTAGCTAGGATTACAGGTGTACGCCAGCACGCCCAGATAATTGCTGAATTTTTAATAGAGACGGGTTTCATCGTGTTGGTCAGGCTTTCTCGAGCTTCTGACCTCGTGATCTTCCCACTTCGGCCTCCCAAAATTGCTAGGATTATGGGCATTAGCCACTGTGCTCGGCCTTAAACCTCTATTCTTTATAAATCACCCAGTGTGTGGTATCTGTTACAGCAGCAGAAAACAAAAAAGACTTTAGATGTTTTAATCTCATTTAAAAAAGACGACCTGAGTCACATGTAGAAGACATTCTTCCTTCTCAGGAACCTACAACTGCCCTATAACCAGTAGAAAAAAGGAGATGCCCAAGATGTTTGTTCCTACCTTTATTCAGGCTCTACTGACGGACCTTCAGAGGTGTTGGGGTCAAATATAAACACTCTCTGGCTCCTCCTATGCTCTGTTGGGCCTAGCAAGTGGATTAGGAAAGACTGTTCCAAGAGTGTGGTATGTCAAGCAACAAAAGTATGCCCTGGCCAGGCACGGTGGCTCAAGCCTATAATCCCAGCACTCTGGGAGGCTGAGGTGGGTGGATCACCTGAGGAGGAGTTCGAGACCAGCCTGGCCAACATGGTGAAACCCCATCTTTACTAAAATACAAAAGTTAGCCAGGCATGGTAGCATGCACCTGTAATCCCAGCTACTCGGGAAGCTGACACAGGAGACTCGCTTGAACCCAGGAGACGGAGGTTGCAGTGAGATGAGATCATATCACTGCACACCACTCCAGCCTGGGCAACAGCGTAAGACTTCATCTAAAAAATAAACAAAAAAAAAAAGAGGCCAGGCACGGTGGCTTGGCCAGGTGCGGTGGCTCACTCCTGTAATCCCAGCACTTTGGGAGACAGAGGTGGGTGCATTGCTTGAACTAAGGAGTTGCAGACCAGCCTGGGCAAGCAACATGGTGAAACCCCATCTCTACGAAGAAGACAAAAATTAGCTGGGCTTGGTGGCATGTGACTGTAGTCCCTTCTACTTGGGAGGCTGAGGTGGGATCATCCATGGAATGTTTTTCCATTTGTTTGTATCCTCTCTGATTTCCTTCATCAGTGGTTTGTAATTCTCCTTGAAGAGGTTTCTCACATCCTTTGTAAGTTGTATTCCGAGGTATTTTATTTTCTTTGTAGCAATTGTGAATGGGAGTTCACTCATGATTTGGCTCTCTGTTTGTCTATTATTGGTATATAGGAATGCTTGTGATTTCTGCACATTGATTTTGTATCCTAAGACTTTGCTGAAGTTGCTTTTCAGTTTAAGGAGATTTGGGGCTGGGTGGATGGGGTTTTCTAAATATACAATCATATCATCTGCAAACAGAGACAATTTGAAGCCAGAACAAAAAAATTCAAAAGCTAGCAGAAGACCAGAAATAACTAAGATTAGAGCAGAACTGAAGGAGCTAGAGACATAAAAAACTCTTCAAAAAATCAATGTTTTTTTAAAAAGATTAACAAAATAGGTAGACCACTAGCCAGACTAATAAAGAAGAAAAGAGAGAAAAATCAAATAGACACAATAAAAATCGATAAAGGGGCTATCACCACTAATCCCACAGAAATACAAACTACCACCAGAGAATACTATAAACACCTCTATGCAAATAAACTAGAAAATCTAGAAGAAATGAATAAATTCCTGGACACATACATCCTCCCAAGACTAAACCAGGAAGAAGTCGAATCCCTGAATAACTAATTATCTTATACATTATGTTTGGTTGACATTATCTGTAAGTCTCTTAATATATACTGTTCTTCTGCTTGTTCTAACTTTTGTTGAATAAATCAGATTATTTGTCCTGAATGATGTTATGCACGTGGGATTTTGCTGATTGTATCTCTGTGGTGGTGTTTAACATTATTCTGTCCCATTTTTTCTATAAACTGGCAATTAGATCTAGAGGCTTATCAGGTTCATGTTGGATTTCTTTCTTCTACGACTGCTTTATAATTGGTGTTGGCTACTTCCACCAGGAAGTATATAATGTCTGATTCTCTCTGTTTTTGTGATATTGGCTATTAATAACTCTTGTTAGGTCCAGGAACTAATTATGGGCTATAAAATGTCAATATTCTAATTCTATTATTTCAGCTTTGACATTAGAGAGAAACTTTCCCTCATCAATTATTTGATTATCTACCAGTACTTGAATCAATACCCCTCCAATCACTTTGTCTGAAGCTTATTCTGTAATAGATTCCTCAACAAAAAATTATCTTGAGTTCTTGCATGCCTTCACTGAACATAACGTTATTGAGATTCATTTATACTGTTAGGTGTATACTCTTATTTTTAAAAGCCTGTGTGTGATCTTTATAGTTAAAGGTCAGTTTGGTTAGATACAAAATTCATGGCTCACGTTTTCTATCTTGACTGCCTAAAATATGTTAATCTATTGTTTTCTGGTTTACAGCATTATTGATAACAATGTGATGAAAATCTGATTTTTTTTCTTTAGAGATGACTTTATTTGTATGGATGCCCAGAGGGTTTTGACAAATTTTTGTTTAAAATCTTATCATTTTATAGACTATGTCTTGATAGTGATGATTCTGAATCCACTGTCTCAGGTACACAGTATTTTCTTCTTATATGGAAATTTAAGTAATTTTTTATCTTTTAGGAAAGTTTTTATTATTGTTATAGTTTTTAGGATTTCTTACGTTCCACTGCTTTAATTTTCTACTTTGGGGATTCCTGCTATACCAGGGAGTTTTGAACTGTGGATGAAGATTGTAATCCCTTTCTTAGAATGATGATTTTAGGGCCGGATGTGGTGAATCTCCCCTGTAATCCCTGCACTTTTGGAGGCTAGGTGGGAGGATAGCTTCAGGCCAGGAGTTTGAGACCAGCCTGGGAAACATAACCATCTCTACAGAAAAAAAATTAGTGAGTCATGGCAGCAGGAGGATCGCTTGAGCCCAGGAGTTTGAGACTGCTTGGAACAGTACATGCCGTATGATCATTCCACTGCACTCCAGCTGGGTGACAGGGTGAGAACTTGTCTCTAAAAAAGTAGCAATAATAAAAAATAGTGTTTTTAAATTCATAAAACACAATACATAGGTTTAGAAAGAAAGCAATTATATACTGCAGTGTAGTTTTATTAAAACGGAAAACACAGGTTGAAAAGATATTTGCACACCCATGTTCAACAGCAGCCTTATTCACAATAGCCAAAAGGTGGAAGTAACCCAGGTGGCCATCAATAGATAAATGGACAAACAAAATATGGTATAAAGCATACAATGGAATATTATTCAGCCTTAAGAAGGAAGGAAGGCCGGGCGCGGTGGCTCACGCCTGTAATCCCAGCACTTTGGGAGGCCGAGGCGGGTGGATCACGAGGTCAAGAGATCGAGACCATCCTGGTCAACATGGTGAAACCCCATCTCTACTAAAAATACAAAAATTAGCTGGGCATGGTGGCACGTGCCTGTAGTCCCAGCTACTCGGGAGGCTGAGGCAGGAGAATTGC
>PVKV010019013.1:0-18356 GCA_004027835.1 Alouatta palliata
TGAGAATATGCGGTGTTTGGTTTTCTGTTCCTGTGTCAGTTTGCTGAGAATGATGGCTTCCAGGTTCATCCATGTCCCTACAAAGGATGCAAACTCATCGTTTTTGACGGCTGCATAATATTCCATGGTGTATATGTGCCACATTTTCGCTGTCCAGTCTATCATCGATGGGCATTTGGGTTGGTTCCAGGTCTTTGCTGTTGTAAACTGTGCTGCAATGAACATTCGTGTGCATGTGTCCTTATAGTAGAATGATTTATAATCCTTTGGATATATACCCAGTAATGGGATTGCTGGGTCAAATAGCATGGGGAGAAATAACAGATACAGGTGATGGGGAGGAAGGCAGCAAATCACACTGCCATGTGTGTACCTATGTAACAATCTTGCATTTTCTTGTACCCCCAAACCTAAAATGCAATAAAAAGTGTATATATATATATAAAAAAAAAAAGAGAGAGAAAAAAAAAGAGTCACTTAAGCATTTTTGGCAAGGCCAGAAATTATAATGAATTCTAGTAGTAATGAATTGCCTCCATTTTTGCTCATGAAGCAGTGGCTTCAGTTTCAAGATGGTTTCATTTAACAGCAGCTTAGGTCATGGGGTGGTGGGGAGCATACAATGTGTGCTCCTACCCTAGTATAATGCAGCTGTATGAATCCAGACAACTCTACAAACTTGGCTTCAGCCTTTGAGGACTGTGGGCTTCTGGTTTCCTGTTCTACAAACTGACGATATCTTCAATGGCAATGGGGGTTGCTGTTGAACATTCACTTACCTTTTTTTTTAATTACGAAAAATCCCTACTGGCTTTGAGCCAATCCCAATAGGGGAGCAGAAGCAGGGTGCTTCACTCCTCTCTCTATGCTGCCATGGTGGGCTTTCATGTTCCACAGGAATTTTGTCAGTCCTTTGCTGCAATTCAGCACTCTCCCTCAGATACTACAGTCAAATTGTCATTGTTTACCTATTGTTTTTGCTACCTTTTTTAGTGGAGGGAAGGAATGAGTGCAAGACACATTTAATCAGTCATCTTGCTGATTGCATTCTATTTCTTTGTTAATTAGATTTAGTTTTTTTACACATATTTGTCCTTTATATTTCTTTTGTAGCAACTTGTTTTTGCATGTGTTTTACACCTTTTTAAACTACTTGTTCATTCTTTTAATTTAATTTGGTTTATTCCTAATATTCCCCCTTCTGTATGATCCTAATATTACGTAAGATAAATTTACACATTTTTCTAGGAGATAGGCTACAAATATTTTCTTAGTCAATGGGTACATTCATGTAGCACAGCCATAAGCAGAACAGAAAAGACAGTATAAATATGCTAGTACATACTATATTATCTACACAGATTTCACAGAACTCTTCTGGGAATAATAGATAGGCAGTGCCCAGAGGCCTTTGAGCACTGAAGCTCAAATTAACAATTTAGTAAATGTATCAGAGAAAACTAGATACTCTCTAAAAGTCCTGTTTCTCTTTCTATAATAGACAGTTGTCACAGGTAAACAGTTTTTTTTTTTTTGGTCAGGGGTTACATTTTGCAGTTTTATTTGAAGCTAGATTTTGACATGTCTTTACATTTTAATCAATGGAATCTTAGAAGATATGATGTGTTTAACTTCTATGCCTGATCCACTGAAGCCTCTCATGTGAGAATGATTTTCCTCTTTGATGGCTGGATATTTATTCTTAGAGTAAGTTTGGAAGCCATTTGCTAAAGTTAGAAGAGCCTCCATCCACCAGCGTCCTGAATGACTACATGAACCACAGCAGCCTCTCCTTAGTCAGTAATACCAGCACTGGACTTTTATATGAATGAGAAATAAATTTCTATTTTGTTAAGCCACTAAAATTTGCTGGACTTTTTTTTTAAATAAAAACTAGCAACACTGTAGCTATTACATATCTCAAATTCTAAAGTATTTTCATTGTGTCACAAATATCTCTCAAATTTTTCCTCAGGTTTATTCAAGGTGAAGGCAATTAGAACCATAATAGCTGTGATTTCACTTAGATAGTTCTTACTTTGCTCTTTTTCAATACAAGTGTATTTCAGTTAACAGGTTTGGTTAAATAGCACCAGTCTCCCAACAATATGGTTCAAGCTTCAGTTACCATGAAATGGTTTATTACACATTAGCAAATGCATAGAGTACAAACTTTGCTTTTATCCCTTTATGGCAAAAGTCGCTAGATAAATAACATATGTACATCATCCTTAGTGGCTAATCACATCACTTCTTTCAAATTTTGACAGTAATTTGTAACTGCATAGCTGCTATTTGGTTCATGAATAAGAACAGAAAGCCACTTATCATTGGCAGAATGAAGTGTTAAATTCTATTTTAGACTGAAGAATGTCATAAATAGTAAATCTCAATGTGTTAGGCTAGGATTAAAAACAAAAAATAATAATTTAGTTGCCACCTTGAAAGAAAACAATAATTCCAAGGAGGCTGAAGATTAATGTCATGCTGTCATTAAAAAGTGGTTTTATCCTTTCAGAAATCAGCATGGATTGATTGATATTTGGTAAAGCTGATGGTACAAATAAGAACATTGCTATACAATCTGCACCTAGATTGTGATGGACATATATATTTAATGTTCATTAGGCAAGTGTTTTTTAAAGGCAATCCAAACAAGAACTTATAAGATGAAAAACACAGGTTTGTGAAATGGCTATATAACTATTAAAAGGTGATACAGACTGAATTATGTCATCCTTAATTCATATGATAAAGTCATGACATCCAATGCCACAGAACATAATGATACTTAGTAATATGACCTTTCAACAGATAATTAAGATAAAATGAGGCCTTTATGATGAACCCTAATTGGATCTGAGTGGTGTCCTGATATAAAAAGATTTGGACATGCAAAGATACATCAGGGGTATGCACAAAGAAAAGGCGGTCATCTACAAGCCAAGGAGAGGGTTCTCAGGAGAAATAACATTTCTTAAATATTTATCTTGGACTTTTAGCCTCCAGTATTGTGAGAAAATTAATTTCTGTGGTATTTTGCTGTGGCAGTCCTAGCAAAGAAATAAACTACCGAAGACAACATTATGAACCCAGACAAAGGAGTTTTTTTCAAAATATATAGTCTATTATCTAAGGTGAACTTTCTGACAGGCTTTTGAAACTATAATTGGATATGCAATTTGTTTGGCTGAATTTTTGAAAAAAAAAATAAAGCATTGGATTGAAGATATTCAAGTATCAGGAAAGGAAGCAACAGGAATAATATTTATGCAGTATGACAGAAATTTTTACCTTACAGGGCAAAAAACTGTAAGATTCAAATAAAGGTAAATGGAGTCATAGAAGAAATAGCTGACTGTGAGAATGCTGACACTACCAATGTTCAAGAAACTCTAGATATGTCGCCAGAAGAACTAGTGGAGGCAAACTTAAGAATATTAATGGAAAAAGTATTTGTGATGAAAAGAATGAAGATATCACAGGTAATTACATGGGAAAGAAGAAAAAAGCTTGGAATTAAAGAAATTCACAGTAATATTACATATCATTGAAACTATAATGGTAAAATGGACAAAAGGTTAGAATAACTGTTAAAAACTGATCCAAATTTAGACAGGAACATGACAATTTTGCCCAAGCCTACTAAAGTTTTTCACTCTGTTGTAAGTTATAGGTTTAGAAGATGGCAAGCAATGTTCAAATTGCTCTTGATAAGCTTTATTACAAAAAAAGTTTCTGTTTTAAATTGCATAATAATTTAATACTAGTTTTTCTCTTTTTCAATTCTCTATACATTTATAACTAAAAGTAAGATAGTTTTTAATATTTTAATAAAATGTTTAAAAATCATAGAACAATGTGATTAATTTTTCTCATTAATTCTTAAGGTCGCTTTGCGGTTTCAACTTGCATGATTATTTATTTATTTATTTATTTATTTATTTATTTTTTTATAGACGGGGTTTTACCATGTTGATAAGGCTGGTCTTGAACTCCCGACCTCAGGTGATCCGCCCGCCTTGGCCTCCAAAGTGCTTGGATTACAGGTGTGAGCCACCGCGCCCGGCCTAACTTGCATGATTATTATTATAGTACCACATTACTGTATGGGAAAACTCCATGAATCTTATTTCATTTGTATATGGTATTTTTTCATTGTAATAACATTTAAGTGAAGAGAAAGGCTTGCAGTTGAAAGTATAACTGGGAGCTGGGCCATATACAATTTGACTCAGTTGCATCATGTGCCCCATTTATTCTTTCATCACCTCACACTTATAATCAAATATTAATTTACAAATTTGTCATTTTATTTTATGTGTATCTCTTTAAATTTTGATAACATGTAAATAGCTCTCTGAATTCACTGACTTAAAACACTTTAAACTTTGGTAACTAGCCATGATACTTTAATCTCCTCCAGAATGACATATTTTCTCTCTAGTAAATACTACTTTTCCATTCAGAATTTCATCATCTTTGAAATTCATCTTTTACCTGTCAGTTTATTTGTCTTTCCTTCCTATATACAAACAAAATAATATGAATATATACTATTATTATTATTTTATGTTCTTTATATCAAATCATTTTAAATATGAATATTGCCAATACCTTCTTCCAAATGGGACATTTTCTTTACCAGGTTCAACTGTAACAGCCATTCGCAAAATTTTTTTACTGCTTAAGAATACTTTTCACTTACTTTAAAGTAAGTACATGTATTTATTTCCCAGTGTATTAATTATCTCTTCTTAATTTAAATGTCTTGCTAGTTGAATATCTAAAAGTAGAATGTCAATTTCTCTTGATTTCATTGCATTTCAGTGCACTCTGATGTACCAAAAGTAAGGTACCTATAAGGACCATTTAAATTGGCCTGTAAGACCATATTGCAATTATTTCATATGCTTCATGTTTTTCTGCCTCATTTTTTAAAGATCTAATCCCTTGAATTATCCAACATTTATATAATATTGCATTGTATTTCTGCTGCCATAGTTCTTAAGATTTCTAAAATTGAGAAATACTATGTCTAATAACCTGAACTCATGTTTTATTTCTGCAGTCCTCTCCTCCAATCTACCTCAACTTATCTGGTCATTCCCTACTTATACTTTATAACTAAGAAAAACTGTTATCCTTTCATTATCTCAACTTCTTGTATCCTATTCTTAAACTACCTCTTTCTATGATTTGGCTTCATTACATTTTAACCCTCATTTCAACAATCTTTAGAAATTACACTATGTTGATCCCACCTTAAACTTTTAGTATCCATCATACTCTCCCTTCCCTCATTATTAAAATGAAATTCACTTGTCAAACATAATAATTATTCCCTTAAACATAACTGACAATTGTTTTCCTCTTTCTTTCTCTCCATTTATCTCACCTTTGAATTTCCTTCAGAAGACTACAACCCTAGTTGAATCAACCCATCCACCTTATTCATGTTCCTACTCATAAAGATAAACGCTCCTTCCTCATCTCTAGTCTCAGCTGATACTTTTGTTTTATTTGTACATACTATTTCTATTTCTTCACTCATTTATTACACATAGTTCCCATTAGTTATTTTTTTCAATCCTCTCTCTACTCCCACCCTTTAACGTCAGGTATGCCCCCGTGTCTGTTGCTCCCTTCTATGTGTTCATGTGTTTTAATTATTTATTTCCCACTTATAAGTGAGAACAAGCAATACTTGGTTTCTTGTTCCTGCATTAGTCCACTAAGGATAATGTCCTCCAGATCCATTCATGTTTCTGCAAAGGACATGATCACATTCTTTTATATGACTACATAGTATTCTATGGTGTATATGTACCACATTTTCTTTATCCGTTCTACCACTGATAAACATTTTGGTTTATTTGAGGTCTTTGCTATTGTAAACAGTGCTGCAATGCACATACACATGGAAGTGTCTTCATGATAGAACACTTTATATTCCTTTGGATATATACTAGTGATGGGATTGCTAGATCAAACAGCAATTCTCTTTTTAGCTCTTTGAGGAATTGCCACACTGCTTTCCACAATGATTGGAATAATTTACACTCTCACCAAAAGTATATAAGTGTTCCTTTTTCTATGCAACCTTTCCAGCATCCATTATTTTTTGACTTTTAAATAATAGTTGTTTTGACTGGTGTGAGATGGTATCTCATTGTGGTTTTGATTTTCATTTATCTAGTGATCAGTTATGTTTATCATATGTTTCTTGACCACATGTATGTCTTCTTTTGTTCACTTTTTATTGGGATTTGTTTTTTCTTGAAAATTCATTCAAGATACTTATAGATGCTGGATGTCAGATTTTTGTCAGTTGCATACTTGGCAAAATTTTTCTTCGTCTCTATAGACTGTCAGTTTACTCTGTTGATAGTTTATTTTGCTGTGTAGAAACTCCTTAATTTAATTATGTCTCATTTGTCAATTTTGATTTTGTTGCAATTGCTTTTGACATCTTTGTTATTAAATATTTGCCTGTTCCTGTGTCCAGAATGAGATTGCCTAGGTTGTCTTCCAACGTTGTTACAGTCAAGTGTTTTCATTTAAGCCTTTAATTTATCATGAGTTGGTATTTGTGTATGGTGTAAGGCAGGATTCCAGTTTCAATCTTCTGCGTATGGTTGGTCTGTTATCCCAGGACCATTTACTGAATCTGGGGCCCTTTGCTCTTTGTTGTTTTTGTTAGACTTGTTGAAGATCAGATAGTGGTCGGTATGTAACCTTAATTCTGGGTTCTCTATTCCATTCCATTGGTCTATGTGTCTGTTTTTGTACCAATTCTATGCTGTTTTGGTTATTGCATCCCTGCAATATAGTTCAAACTTGGATAGTGTAAGTTTTGTTCTTTTGGCTTAGAATTACCTTGGCTATTAAGATTCTTTTGTTGGTTTCATATGAGTTTTAAAATAATTTATTCTAGTTCTGTAAAGAATGTTATCGGTAGTTTGATAGAAATAGCATTGAATATATAAATTGCTTTGGGCAATATGGACATCTTAAAAATATTGATTGAGTATGGAATGTTTTTCCATTTGTTCATGTAAACTCTGATTTTTTTGATCAGTGTTTTGTGGTTCTTTTTGTGGAGCTCTTTCACTCTTCTGGTTTGCTGTATTCCTAGGTATTTTATTCTTTTGGGGGCAACTGTGAATGTAATTGTGCTCCTAATTTGGCTCTCATCTTGACTATTACTGATGTACAGCAATCCTAGTAATTTTTGTACATTAATTTTGTTTCCTGAGACTTTATTGAATTTGTCAGCTGAAAGGAGCTTTTAGACTGACACCATGGAGTTTTCTAGATATAGGACCATGTCGTCTGCAAACAGTGATAGTTTTACTTCCTCTCTTCCTATTTGGATGCCCTTTATTTCCTTATGTTGACTGATTACTCTGTCCTGGATTTCCAATAGCGTATTTAATAAGATTCATGAGACAGGGCATCTTTGTCTTGTGTTGGTTTTCAGGAGGAGTGTTTTCAGCTTTTGCCCATTTAGTATGATGTTGACTGTGGGTTTGTCATAAATGGCTCTTACTATTTTGAAGTATGTTCCTTCAGTACCTAGCTTATTGAGAGTTCTTAATGTGATAGGGTGTTGAATTTTATTTAAAGCCTATTATGCATCTATGTGATAATAATTTGGATTTTGCCTTTAGTTGTGTCTACATAATGAATCACATTTATTGATTTGCATATTTTGAACCAACCTTGCATCTCAGGAATATAGCCTACTTAATCATGTTGAATAAGCTTTTTGATGTGCTGCTGGATTCAGTTTGCAATATTTTGTTGAGGATGTTTTTCATCAATATTCATTAAGGATATTGGCTTGAAGTATCCTTTTTTTGTTGTTTCACTGCCAAGTTTTGGTGTCAGGATAATGCCGGCTTCATCGAATGAGTTACAGAAAAGTCCTACTCCCTCAATTTTTAAAAATAGTTTCAGCAGAAATGGCATCAGCTTTTCTTTGTATATCTGGTAAAATTAAGCTGTGAATCCATCTGGTGTTGGGCTTTTCTTGGTTGGTAGGCCTATTTATTACTGACTCAATTTCAGAACTCATTATTGGTCTGTTCAGTGATTCAATTTCTTCCTGGTTTAGTCTTGGGGGAAAGTATGTGTCCAGAAACTTACCTACTTCTTCTAGATTTCCTAGTTTATGTGCACAGAGGTTTCCATAATATTCTATGATAGTCATTTGCATTTCTGTGGGGTCAATGGTAATATCTCTTTTGTCATTTCTAATTGTGTTTATTTAGATCTTATCTCTATTCTTTTTTATTAATCTAGCTAGTGGTCCATTTTATTAACTTTTTCTCAAAAAGACTCCTGGTTTTGTTCATCTTTTGAATGTTTTTTTTCATGTCTCAATCTCCTTCAGTTAAGGTCTGATATTATTATTTCTTGTCTTCCTATAGCATTGGGGTTGAATATCTCTTGGATCTCTAGTTCTTTTAGTTGTTTTATTAGGTTGTCAAACTGAAGGTTTTTTTTTTTTTCCAATTTTTGATTAGGGCATTTAATGCTGTAATATTCCTCTTAACACTGCCTTAGCTGTGTCCCAGAGATTCTGGTACGTTGTATCTTCCTTCTCAATAATTTCAAATAACTTCTTTATTTCTGCCTTAATTTTATTATTTACCCACAAGCCATTCAGGAGCAAGTTATTCAATTTCTATGTAATTTTATAGTTTTCAGCAATTTTCTTAGTCTTGACTACTAACTTGATTGTGCTGACGTGCAAAAAACTGGTTGTTATAAATTCAGTTCTTTTGTATTTGCTGAGGAGTGTTTTATGTCTGATTATGTGACTGATTTTAGAGTATGTGCCATGTAGTAATGAGAAAAATGTATATATTCCTGTTTTGGGGTGAAGAATTCCGTAGATATCAATCATATCAATTTAATTCAGTGCTTAGTACAGGTCCTGAATATCTGAATGCTCTCCCTCTATCTGGTAATGTAATGCATAGTAGCCTTGTGCCAATCTTTTCTTACAGTTTCAATCTCTTTGCTAAAGAGAGAATAGATGCTGTCAACTTTTTCCACTAGAACCTATAGCATATTAATCAGTTGCTTTACATTTCATGCTTGATAGTTTCAACATCTGTTTCATATCTGAATCACATTCTGTTCATTACTTTTACTTCTGACAGTGCTTTCTTTTGTTTTGTTTGCCTTTCTTTATGTGTTTCAGGTTTTTTTTAATAGTGTTATTGAAAACTGGACATCATACATGGAAAAGTTAGTCTGAGGTAAATATTGTATGCCTAGAAATGAGCATGCTTTAAAAAAGACAAAAAAAATTTGCTAGGCATTTAATATGGAGCTTTGAATCAATCTAATCAGTAGTTGAGCTTAGTTTGGGTTTTGTTGTTGCTATATTTTCTCTCATTGTATCACAATCTTCAAATTATTTAGTGTTACCTTGTGTTCTATGTAGTGGCTGGTTTTCCAGAGGATTTAAAAAAAATATCTACTCCACTCTCATCTTCAAGTATTTTTTTTCAAACTGTGCCTCGGAGATTATCTCTGTTTCTCTCTTCACCCTAGTTCATTTCCAGGCAGTAGAGTGCTGCTATTTCTTAGGCTGGTAATATCAACATGGGGGACATTATTGTTATGATTAAGTCTCAGTTTAGACAGGCACTGTGTCCCTAGTCTTGGCAATGAAAATTTTCGGTGATACTTTCCTGTCCCAAACTGTTGGTTTGGGTCAAACACCTTTTCTACCCCTTGCCCAGGGGTAGATATTTTTGTTTGTTTATTCATTCTTGCTTTCTTTTTTTAATGTTAATTTTCCTCAACTGCAAAGTGTTTTTACATTTCTTTAAAGGTGGCATAGACTTCACTGTCATCATGTCAGTTAGAATGGTGACTATTAAAAAGTCAGGAAACAACAGATTCTGGAGAGGATGTGGAGAAATAGGAAGGCTTTTACACTGTTGATGGAGGTATAAATTAGTTTAACCATTGTAGAAGACAGCGTGGCGATTACTCAAGGATCTAAAACAAGAGATACCATTTTACCCAGCAATTTCATTACTGGGTATACACCCAAAAGATTATAAATTATTCTACTATAAAGACACATGCACACTTATGTTTATTGCAGTACTGTTCACAATAGAAAAGTCTTGGAACCAATCCAAATGCTGATCAATGATAGACTGGATAAAGAAAATTTGACATATATATGCCATGGAATACTATGCAGCCATAAAAAACGATGAGTTCATATCCTTTGCAGGGGCATAGATGAAGTTGGAAACCATTGTTCTCAGCAAACTAACACAAGAACAGAAAACCAAACACTGCATGTTCTCATTCGTAAGTGGGAGTTGAACAATGAGAACACGTGGACACAGGGAGGGAAACATCACACCCTGGAGCCTGTCGGTGGGTAGGGGGCTAGGCGATAGATAGCATTAGGGAAAATACCTAATGTAGATGATGAGTTGATGGGTGCAGCAAACCACCATGGCACTTGTATACCTATGTAACAAATCTGCACATTCTGCACATGTATCCCAAAACTTAAAGTATAATAACAATAATTTAAAAAAAGAATTATGTTTCAGAGAATAAATGGGGAGCAGAATGCAAGTGAGACTTTGTGCCTTTTTCACGGCAGCTGCTGCATCCCTTTTTTAGGCATGCACCAAGAAAGAGAATTTCTGAAGATTTTTTCCCTGTCCCCGTTATTGTTTGTGAACACCTAGTGAGGTCAGTAGAGAAGAATATGTGATTGGGTGCAAATTCTCCTTGTATCTGAAACCCCTCAGAGGTAATGTATTATCTCTCTGGTCTACACTCAGCCTTTAGCAATACATTTAAAATATATTTTTTTAAAAGTGTCTGAAAGCCTTTGTTTTAGGTAGGAAGGGCTTTGGACTTTTCATAGGTTTCAAGTTATTTTCCTGTGCCCTCAGCTTTATCATGAGTTCAAGACATGTTGCAAATTTGTAGATTGCCTGGATTTTTTTCCTACTTCTACCTTACCTCCCTTCTGCTTTTCCTTCTCTTCCTGGTCCCCCACTTCTTCTGTCTACTGCTCTTTCTTCTTTCATTTCTTCTTCTCCTCCTTGCCCTCTGCTTTCACCTTGTAAGGGTGAAAGTGCTCTTCTCTATCTAACTCTCTATGCTCTGTGGAAAAAAACAGATCTCAGGACCCTAAGCTCGCTGTGTCAAAGGAAGAGTTAAGCTTGGGAACTCAGTCACTCAATATTGCCTCTTTTTTGTTCCTAGACAGCTGACATTTCACGACCCTGCATCATAACCTTATACCTAAACCAGTTTACCAAAATGAAAGAAGGCCATATATCTTCCCAGATAGTCTTTCTCTTAATGTGCTCACAAAAAAAGACCTTGTGAGCCCCTAAATCTTTTAGGATACATATCCTTTCTATAAACTAGCCCTAAAATTGAGTCCTGTTAAATCTCAACCCGAGGACTTTGATTATGAGCTAATCTTCACAGATACAGAGCAAGAACAAGACCAGAAATTATTTTCCCCCATGCTTAGATGAATGCATAATTGACTATTTGCTCTGCTCACTCTTTTTACATGCTTGCTTTATCCTATGTAAAATGGAGATGTACTGAGCCCTTAATAAAGCTTCACAAGAATGTAACCATTTGCCTCACTGCCTGCCCTCTTCCATTTTCCCTCCTGCTTACTCCTTCCTCTTTAATTCTTGAGTTTCCTAAACTTGTTTAAAAAAGAAAGTAAATGGATGCTTGTGATTTGTGTTTTTCCTGAGTGTGTATCCTCACATTTGGAAAAATAAATAATGATCTTCTTTTAACACCTTATTTAAAACCCAATTTCCTAACCTTTGACAACTCATAACTTCTTTCCCTGTTTCGTGTTTTTCCTCCTAAATACCCCTAATCACCATCTAGCATAGTATGTATATTACTTATTTGTTTCTATCTTCCTTTTTTCCATTCTCATGGAGAATGCAGCCTCCGCGAGTATAAGGATTTTTGTTTGATTGATTGTTATTCACAGTTGCATTCTTAATAAATAGAACGGTTCCTGTTCAACAAATAGTTTTTGAATAATGAATAATGGTGAACATAAAGAGGAACACCCTGAAGTTATAAGACCTTGTGATTCATTGAGTTTTAAAAATTATAATGTTACGTTCTTTCTGAAAGGATACCATCATACTGTGAATTTTCCTGAGTGCCAAATCGTGATAATTCTTCCATTTGACACTGCTTCATTTTATCCTTGAGTGAAAGCTCAGATGTGGGACATGCCCAAAGTGAGATAAATACGTATCTCAAAGATTAGCACATCTTTTCTGTAAAGGACCAGATAGTAAATATTTAGTCTTTAATCTTCACTAGCCACATATATTTATGGTAATTTTTTTGTCTTTTTAAAAATTATTCTCTTAAAATGTTAAAAAAACAAAAAACTTAGCTAAAAAGTTGTGAAAAAACAGACCTAGATTTGGCACAAAGGCCATAATTTGGTGACCTTTCATCTAGACCAAGATGCTTCCATCTCACAATTTGCTTATATGCCCATCTGCTCTGTCAGAGTAACTGCAGATATCCTCTTCAGGATCACTCATCAAACACCCAATAAAATTAGATATTTGCCTTTCTTCTAAATGTACCCAAATCAACATCACACATCCATAATCGTTACCTGTAGAATGTAGCTACATCATGACCCATCTGTACCTTGGATCAAGTTCTCAATATGACAGTGTTCATTCCCAGGAATCAATATTTGAACTCATACAACATTCCACAGCAGTAATAAATTTTGTTCCAAATTTCTCATAATTTTAAAATCTGGGCAATTAAAATATATAACCACTTCCGTTTGAGACTGGAGATGTACAGCTGAAAATAAAGTTGGTCTGACAATTATAACATAAAAAGAGATTAATATTCTTCAAATTAATATATTTTCTTTAATCCACAAGAGAACTGAGGTTGCAGGGCAATCAAATAACCACAAATCTGGAGAGAGACAGGTGCCTACAAGAAGAAACATGTCATTAATATTTGCACACCTGAGGCAAAAGTGCTAGCAGCCAGAAAAGTTTGAGCAAATTGCTAAATGCTAAATGGTCTAGCATGCATGAGTATGAAGCCCCTAGTGGCTGAACATACAATCGGGTTCATACTCTCTTGCAAGTTTTTTCTTTCAGCAATTTGCAAGGTGCTCAAGGAAAGAGCAGAGAAAATTTTCAGAAAGATTTCCAGAAGTTTCCTGAGGGGAAAATAGCAGCCACTTTCAGTACTCTGCTCAAACCCATACCTTCAATTTGCCCAATACGATAAAAATCTTGTTCAAATCTTGTTTTGATACTAAATTTATGTTTAAAAAACATATTTTATGCATTTGTACTGTTTTTATAAAATAATATTTTCCTTGCTCTGTGTCTTCAGTTGATTTACTTGTCTACTGAGTCTACAATGTGGTTATCTATTTACTTCAGGGGATAAAATTTTTTCTTTTAGCTAGATGTATGTACACTTAGACGTTGTGTTACTCAGCGTTTTTTAGAGGGACAGAACTAATAGGATATATATATATATAAAATAAGATACATATATAATATATATAATAGGATATATATATATATGTGTGTGTGTATATATATATATATAGTAGTGTAGTGGGGTGCTTCCTCAAGGGGACCCAACCTCCTATTCATTCAAATGGTTCTGGGTCTGTAAAAGTAGCTCAAGTCTGGAAATTTATTGAGAGGCCATGATCCTATAATTCAAACTAGTCTTTTGTACATTTGACCTAGAAGTTTCTGCTTATATAAATTCAGTAGGAATGCAGTAAGCTTCCTGTCAATTTCTCGTTTAGGAGCACTGTGATTAATTGGCCAATGCCAGAGCTCTACACGTGTCAGACTATTGTGATTACTGATTTGCCTGTGCCATACATTATAGTAGCTACACTCACCTTGCCTTTGACAGTGGAGTGCCACCACTTGGCCCCTGTTACCTTAAAATCCAATTATTCCCATTGTATTTTATATGTAGATAAGTAGGTAAGAATGAAGATCTGTGGTAGAATGGAGGAGAAAAAAATTAGATTTGAGTAGCATTGTTTAAGAAAAGCCTCATGGAACAAATACACTTTGAGCTAAAAATTTAGGTGACATATAGGACTAGGTCATTTGTCTTAAAGTTGAAGATATTGGGTAAAATCTTAAATGGATATACTAGATCTCACAGTGCCAGCTCTTTTATAGTATATAATTTGTTTTATGTTCCTCGTTCCTAAAACAGAACCTCTAATACTTCCGGATTTCCTGAGTGATAGAAATATCTTTGTTATTCCCAGTAGGTCACATAGACAACACCTGAATTTATGTTAATGACATGACTCACAATGAATCCCTAGATAGTTGCAAGATGGGTGCAGACCATACTGAAAAGATCAAATGTAGGATTTGAAGACTAGGCTTCTGAGTCATTGAAATTGATGTGACCTCCCAACCTCCAGAAAAAAGAGGACAGTGGAGAGTGAGTTCAATCACATGGCCAACAATTCAATGAATCATGCCCGAGTAATAAGATCCCTTAAAAACTCTGGACACCTGGCATTTGGTTGTGCTTTCTGCTTAGTGATACAAATCAATGTCCCAGGAAGGTAATAAATTCTGAGATTACAGAAACTGCATTTTGGGGCCGGGCTCAGTGGGTCATACCTGTAATCCCAGCACTTTGGGAGGCTGAGGCAGGCGGATCACCAGGGATTTGGAACTCAAGACCAACCTGACCAACATGGGGAAACCCCGTCTCTACTAAGAACACAAAAATTAGCCTGGCATGGTGTCACATGCCTATAATCCCAGCTACTCGGGAAGCTGGGGCAGGAGAATTGCTTGAATCCAGGAGGCAGAGGATGCGGTGAGCCAAGATTGCGCCATTGCACTTCAGCCTGGGCAACAAGAGCAAAACTCTGTGAAAGAAAAGAAAAGAAAAGAAAAAAAGAAAAAAGAAAAAAGAAGAGAAAGAGAAAGAAAGAAAGAAAAGAAAGAAAGAGATAGGGAGGAAGGGAGGAGGGAAACCTCTAAATTTGTTTCTAGTTTAACAAAAGTTCAGGTGACCTGTGAACCGTAACTTGTGACTGGTACCTGAAGTGAGGGGTGTCTTGTCAAAGACTGGGTCCTTAACCTGTGAAATTTGACCTAACTCCAAGTAGTGTCAGAATTATACTGCAAAACCCATAATTACTTTATATTGTAAGTACTGCTCTAGTGCAAAATACTAAACGAACAGTAGGTAAGACACCAGCCAAGAGAAGCAGAAAGAGAAAATTAGAGAGAGTAAATTTGAATTATTCCTGTATTTAAATATGAGTAGATACAGGAACTAGTCCCAAAGTGAACTCATTCACACTCCAGTGATTGTTTCCCTACAAAAAGAAAGAAGGAAAGAAAGAAAGAAACAAACAAACAAACAAACAAACAAAAAGCCACCTGTTGTTAATAGAATATTGTGTCTTTTTTTTTTTGAGACAGAGTCTTGCTTTGTCACCCAGGCTGGAATGCAGTGGCATGATCTAGGCTCACTGCAACCTCCACCTCCTGGGTTCAAGTGATTCTCCTGCCTCCAAGTGATTCTCCTGCCTCAGCCTCCTGAATAGCTGGGATTACAGGTGCACGCCACCACGCCTGACTCATTTTTTGTGTTTTTAGTAGAGACCAGGTTTCACCATTTTGGTTAGGCTGGTCTCAAACTCCTGACCTCATGATCTGCCCACCTGGGCCTTTTAACGTGCTAGGATTACAGGTGTGAACCACCCCACCTGGCCAGAATAGTGCCTTTAAATTAATTAGTTGAGTGACAAATGGTGATACAATCAGCTTCTTAGACTTAATAACAAAATTTATTATCTCTTGGCCCAATAAAATGTATAGAGTAAGCAATAATTGACTGAATTTTTTATAAAAGGAATTCAATGAAAATAAAAAATGGAGAACTATTTCTGTAATGAAAAAGCTACATTATGTTTTTCAATTTCATTTAGGGTGGCTGTAAAATTAAATATTAGTAGAAGAAAATAATACAAGTTTTGGCTATCTATATATACCTTTATCCAGAGCTTATCATTTAGTTAATTCAGCTGTTGGATCAATGATATACTTTTACAAGCTTTAAGCTTTCAAAACAAAGACCTAGAAGTGCTGAATACTGAACGTTAAGTGTGAAGCAGTATATTGTAAATGCTGAAGAAAATAAAATTTTCTTCCAGGCTAACTAATAATAGTAATTACTGAGCCATATAGCAAACACAGAGATCTGTCTGGCTTCTCTGAAATACATCATCAGCAACAACAATTTTTCATTTTCAATTTCCGTATACTGTAGCTTTTCTCTGAAATCCTATGAAAAGGAAGATGGAAATAGCATGATAAACAGACCTATCATGCACACTCAATCTCTACAAAAGCATTTCTTCAAAATTGCGTTACTCTGATGAGTTGTTCCAGTACTGGGAAACTATTGATATTCTGTAGTATTTGAAATCAACAATTTCAACTTATGAAATTAGAGATTTTTTAAAATATGAGTTTTGGCTTCACTATTACTTCAAGTAGATTCTTTTGAGTTAAATTTAGGAATGTATAAAACAGATATTTTAACATGCAAAATGCAACTAAACCAGACATTTAAAATAAATATACTTTATATTTTTATATAATATTTAAAGATACATTGTTTAATTTGGATTGGATTTTTATTATTTGGTAACAGGGAGTGCAATGAGAATTCTGTGAATATCTGGTAGTTTTCAGTTACTGAAATTTTTTAATACAATTTCTCCCTCAATGGAACAATTTATGTCTGTATAATGTCATCCATAAGCTAAAGACCTGGGCAGCCTATTAAATATTAATCAATAAGTAAGTTAAACAACTCTAATTTAAAACAATATCATTAAACATTATTACCATAGGAGTGTAAAAATTAGTAGGCAGGGACTTTTGAGAAAATTCATACAAGACAGCATTTGTAATTTTAACATCAAACCAATAGATGACACTAGAGGGTAAGAATTGCAAACTTTCTTTTTGAGCCTGGAAACTGGATAGTTACTAAATTGATACATGCTAATACCTGCTTATAGGTGAGTATAAGTGGAGAAAAAAACTCCATAAACAGTATTGCTCTAATAGATATACTCTAACATATGTATGTATATATTTACATATACACATACATACATATCTATTAGGATTACTTTTGCAGTACAGCCTAAACTAATAGAAGCAACAGAACAAGGATCAGAATAAAATGAAATATCTGTTTATTAAAAAATTGCCTTTTCCTTCATTTTAGCATATCTATCATCATACAACATCACAACATGAAAATAAAAGTGAATAGTGCGTAACATTTGCAAAGAAAGGAAGTCTCATCAAATGCACAAAGTAGAATTCTATTCATATTTACATTATGAAGAATATTCATTTGCTAGTTTAAGATAATCATAGGTGTTAGAAGAAGATAGTAATTAGTCTAAGACTTGAATGTGAAATGTTAACAACAAAAATAATTTCCTGGAATTTCATATATATTGTTATTTATTTATAGATCCTAATTACTTTTCCATAGACAAAATACATGTTTAGGTTTGATATGTATAGATATGTTTATAGGTCACAGATGTGTAAATTCATATAAACAAAAATGCAAAGGAGACAGAAAAGGAGCAGTAAAAAGTAAACTTAAATATATTGACAATGAACTCTGTACCAAACACTGTGCTAGGCAATTTTATATATTTAATTTATTTCTCAAAATAACCCCATTGGAAGATGAAATAATTATCCCCATTTTCCAGATGAGTGAAATGAATCTCAGAGAGTTTAAGCATTGTACCTAAGTGATGAAGCTACTAAATGGTAGAATTGAAACTCAAACACATCTGGATTTATTAGAGACAGGAGTTTATATTCCTTTTGCTTTACCAACATGCATCTCAAAACTCAGAGCCATACATAAAAGTCTATAGATTTCATTAAAACAAGAGGAGTCATGATTAGTTCATTTAATATGTTCACATGCATCTTAACTCATCTTATTAACTACAGAACCACAATTAGATAAACTTAAGAAGTAAGAACTACTTTATTTCTGGGCAAAGTAGCTACCCTGAAATTGCTAGCAGTCAGATTATTTATATTCCAGTTCTAGCTCTGACACTAATTAGATATATGCCCTTATTCACATAATTTTGCCTCACTAAAACTGTTTTCTTGCCATTAAAATAAAGGAGTTAAAATAGTTCAGCATTTACAAAATCTTTAAGTACTAAAACATTTTTTATTTAAAAAATTAAG